>JASDQU010587117.1:49406-67361 GCA_032191745.1 Picea mariana | reverse complement strand
GGGTCCCAAAAATTCCTAGCGGAAATTTTTCGACCGAAAAAATGTTTCTAGGAATTTTTTCGGCCGAAAATTTGCACATCAAATTGAACGGTGCCCTCGAAATTTGTGTACATTTTTTTTTGGATGAATTATTTTCCTGTGGTAAGCATATTTCGGCTGAAACGTTTATTTTTAATGAATTCCATTAAAAACTAGGTTTCAACTGAAATCATATATATATATATACCTCATATCCCCCCCTTCTCTCTCTCTCTTGATTCCTCTTTATTTCCCTCTATATTTCCTTTCCCCTATCTTTCTTGCTCTCTCTCCTTACCTCTTTATCCCCTCATCACTCTCTCTCTATACAACCATCTCTCTCTACTTTTCCCATCTCTCCCTCTCTCCTTCTTTCCCTCTCTCCCCACTACTCTCCCCACCTTATMTTGTATATGTATCTCCCTCCCTCCCCCCTCTCTCTCTACCCATCCATATCTCTCCATATCATCTCCACCTCTCCCTCTTACCCTACCTATCTCTCCTTCTCTCCCTGTCCCCCCCCCTCTCTATCTCTCTTACATTTACCCATCTATCCTCCTATCTCTCTCTCTCTTGCATCTACCCCTCTCTTCCCCTCAATTTGTATCCCCCCCTCTCTCTTTATCTCTCCCTCCCAAACTCTTTCTCTCTCACTCACTCTCTYTGTCCCCCTCTCTCACTCTACCTCTCTCTMCCCATCCATATACCCCTCCATCTATATTTCCCTCTTTCTATGACCTATCTCTCTCTCTAAATCATTTTCTCACCTTCTCACTTGTTTTAAGTCCCCCTATGTGCCTCTCTTCCCCCCCCGCTCCCCCCTCCCTCTTATCCCCCCCCCATTTCCACACACTCTCTCCCTTCCTTTGTCCTTCCTTCCCTCTCTCCATCTATCTCTCTCTCCCTTCCTTTGTCCTTCCTTCCCTCTTTACATATAACTCTCCCTCCTCTCCCCCTCCATTCCCCTCTCTCATTCCCTCTCTCTCTCTCTCTCTCTCCCTCCCCTACCCCTACCTCTCTCTCTCCCTTCCCCTCCATTCCCCCCTCTCTTTACCTCTTGATCCAGGGGATCAAAAAAATGCTCAAAAATCAAAGTGTTCAAAATTGCTCGAAAATGGTTTCATTGCATAGATCTCGTCCTCACAATCCCAATACAACTTGAACATGATCAAACAAAGTCCATATGGAAAAGTTATGGTGTTCTGTCCATTTTCCCAAACATGTAAAATTTTATTGACTGTGCAGTCCGAACAGGATGACATGGCAACTCACTGTATAGTCCGTACAACCATACATATGCCATGGAAAGGATGTGTGGTAGGATGATTAGGCTAGCTTGTGGAAGGTGAATAGGTATTTGGGTGTTGAGTTGGACCAATGGCAAGGTTTCACATGGCCCAATCGAGGGATGACACGTGGCACCCCACCGACCATTAGCATTTTGGGTCGGACTCCACCGGGTTTGATCGCGCGACCTCTGGGCTAAGTGGACTAGCATGGGAAGTTCTACCAATATGCCTACATGGTGTTCCTTACCCCCTTATGGATTAGTTTCTATTTAAGTTTGAAAGTGTAGTTGATTCGGTGGAAAAAGGGTCGGGGATTAGCCCTAGCCCATGGACACATGTCCTATACCATCACCACATGTCTAGGAGCGCATGGGAAAAGGAGGGGGCCAGTTGATGGGTGTAGGAAGTTATCCCTAGACCCTGGAGACATGTCCCATGCGACCGAGACCTCTGGTTTAAGTACTACAATTACGCTCATCACACGACAATTTCACCCACACAATGAGAATTGTTGGAATACTAAGAGGGGCGGGGTGAATCAATATTACCCTTTTTCAACAATTAACAATTACTTTTATATTTTGTTAATTACCACAATAGATCAACAATAGATTTGTTTGTAAAATTAATTATATAAAGATAATTAATAGAAATTACAAGGATTTTATGAATAATAGTGAAGGACACCAATCCTTTTTAGAGAACCAAATCTAGGAGAAAAAAATCCCCTTCTTTAGAGCACCAACCCTAGGAAGCACCAATCCCTTGTTTATTTAGGGAACCAACTCTAGAAAGCACCAACTCCCTTGTATTTAGGGCACCAACCTTAGGAAGAACCAATTCCCTTTTATTTAGGGCACTAACCCTAGGAAGCACCAACTCCCTTAACTTACACTTAAAGGATATGAATCCTTCTGCGCTCCTCCCTTCTACCCTCAATTCATAATAATCATCAATTCTTATTCTTGGACTCTGTTGCTGTTTTGATCTTCTGATATGGACTACAAAGACACTTTCTTCTCACCATTCTTTCTCATTTATATAATCTTCCAACTGGTATGAGCTATGCAACATTGTGTCTCTTTGTTTGGACCATCACACCTCTTCATTTTAAATTAACAATAATCTCTATTATTATTCAAACATTATTGGGAAGGATTTTAATTTAGTGAGAGTGATTTTCATAAATCGATCATAGGTATGGATCGATTTATTTTAGCTTGATTCCATGTCTCTGCAAATATTTTATAAATTGAATTCTGCATAGGCGCTTCCTTCAAACCATTTACATGTGACCATATGAGCAAAGCCATGGGCTTATTAATTAAGCGATGTACCCAACACTTCATGGATTATGTGTTTGTAACCCATCACTGGGGGTTGGAACTTAGTCCTCTGGTACTTCAGACTTCGGGTGATTTCTCTCTCATCCAATCTTTTGGATCTTCAACTCCCCGAAGTAGTTACCTCTCACAAGGATTGATCTAACRGTTAGCATGATTCTCAGAACCAAATCAACGGTTTAGCTTGGATCCTTACACTATCCTTCCACTACTTAATCCGACGACTATGATTTAATCAAATATTGAGATGGATGACCATTATTTACTTTGGGGCTTCGAGACTCTACGGCTTCTAGCCTCTRAAATCTTTCAACCTTCCAGAGTACATTTCTCCAAAGTAGATCGGACAATCAATATTTTTTCTTCTATAGATGGACGATCCTGGATTTTACAGAGGTTTCAAAAAAATCGATGGCTATGACTTGATTTGTAGTTGAGTGGATAGTTCTCGTTCACTTCTGGAATTCAATGCTTCGGGACTTCGGTCTTTGCAGTCTTTCAACTCTTCCGAAGAAAATAATGCCGAAGTGCTTATTAGCACTTTCTTCTTGATAACCTCCACAAGTCCAAGAGCTAGGATCGTGGGCTTAACCATTCCAAGTGTTTGATGTAACTATCATGATTCATCCTGGAGGATCTTAGATCAACGACCAATGTTAGTTCGTGACTTTGAGCTTCGACACTTCGGCCTGCTGTTGGTAGTAGATGTTAGTTTCCAATGAAGGACATAATCCCAGAGTGATGTAACTTACTGACGTCACTTTCGACTTGGAACTGGCCAAGTGAATGCCATGTGTCATGTATATTCATGACATACACATACCTAAAATGCCAATTGGACCTTGACACTTTTCATCATCTGATTGTGCCATGTGTCCTTGCTGACGCGGATTTCTTGATATGTCACATGTCCTCCTCCTGGATCTAATGGTCGTAGGTACTCCAGAGAAACGGTTGATAGGATTTCCTGATTCGATGGTCAACATGACTTTGGGGCTCTGGAGGTCCATGTAATTGTTCCTCCAATTTTCAATGGATTTTTTCAGCATCAAAGTGGTCAACATGTTTCTTAGAACACTCTGAATAGATCAACGACTTAAGGAAATTCTGGATCCGATAGATGACAGGAGTTCGTGACTCTGGAGCTTCGGGGCTTCGGAGGTATAGGTAATTGTTTCTCCAATTTCCACTGGAGTTGGTTAGCGTCGGAGTTGACTACCTTTTGATCCGACAGTTCAAATTTTCCATTCCAGATGGACGAATAATACTTAACTCTAGATCAAATCTTGATCTAATGGTTGGGAAACCATCTGAATCTCTTGCTTCAGATCGAACGGTTGAGATTTAATCCTTCTGAACCTTTGACTTCATCTCGATCTAACAATCCTGGATTGTCCCGAAATAATAATAAATGACTCCTGTGCATCATCTCTTCTGAGCTTCGATTTAACGTTCTTCCTTTTGATTTGTTCATCACTATTTCTCCTGAGCTTTTAATAACTATTTGTGCATTCTTTTATGCATTGATCTTTAGTTTCTAACCCTCCTGAGCTTTGGATTCCTTTTGTTCATGGATCTATGCATGCTATGATCTTGTGAAATCTAATACCTTGCCTCTCGTGAGCTTTAGGTAGATTCCTCTACACCTCACGCTATGTCTTCTGTGCAACTTCCTACATTATTTATGCTAAGATTTTAGGATCTCAAAGACATATAATGATAATAACATATTTATCTTCTTGACATCAATGCCATAATCAACATTGATAATTTTGTCCCTCTTTGACATCAATGCCAACACCATAACACCATGTCCAACATTCTCCCCCTTTGACATTGATGACAACCTTTTGCTTTTTGAAATTTCTTCCCTTATCAATTTCCTCCCCCTTTGACAGCAATGGCAGAGGGGATATTTATTCACTCCCCCTATGGCAATTCTCCCCCTGACTATGTGACCCTATTGCTACAATTTATGGTTTTTAGTGAGGTTTTTGAATTACTCCTAATTTCTGTTGAAAATTTTCAAAACTACTCCTGGGCAAAGGTTTTGTGAAAATGTCTACAATCTGTTCTTTGGTGTCCACATACACTATTTTAACTATTTTTTGGGTAACCTCATCTCTTAGGAAATGGTATTTAATTGGGATGTGTTTGGTTTTAGAATGCATGACTGGTTTTTTAGAGACACTAGTGTTATCACAGTTAATAGTAATGGGATTATTATATATTATTTGTAGGTCTTCTAAATTTTGCTTCATCTAATGAACTTGTCTGCAGCAGGATGCAACATCAATGTATTTTGCCTCTGCTGTATAGAGTGATGTGGATGTTTGTTTCTTGCTTGACCAAGATACCATACTTTTTCCTAAGAAAAATGTTCCTCCACTTGTGCTTTTCCTATCATCTATGCTACCAAGCCAATCTGCATTAGTATATGCAATTAGAATGAAGTCTTTATATTTTGGATACCATAATCCAAGTTCTATTGTGCTTGAATGTATCTGAATATTCTTTTTACTTATTTTAACTGAGTTTCTTTAGGTGTAGATTGAAATATCCCCACGATTCGTACAACTTGCATGATGCCAGGTCTTGTTGTTGTTGAATAGAGAAAACTTCCAACCATTGATCTATACATTGGTTGGTCTATTTTTGGTGAGTCATCTTCTAGACTTAGTTTACATCCAGTGACCATGGGAGTACTCATAGGTTTATTGTCTTCCATTTGAAATGTATTCATCATTTCCTTGATATATTTGGTTTGGGAAACAAATATTCCATTTTCTGTTTGATTTACTTGTAAAACTAAGAAAAATGACAGTTCTCCCAACATAGACATTTCAAACTCTTCTTTCATTTTGGTTGCAAATTTTCCTCTTAGTGTTGTGAGATTACTCCCAAATATGATGTCATCTACATATACCACCAAAATAATCATGTTTTGATCCTAAATTTTGATGTATAAGTTGTTTTCAATAGTCCCTCTCTTGTTTTCAAGCCTAGAGAACAATGCTCCGGGGGCTTGTTTAACATTATACAGGGCCTTTTTCAGCTTGCACACATAGTCCTGATTTTATGATAACATGAATCCTTATGGTTTCTCAACACATACTTCTTCTTCTAGTGTTCAATTAAGGAATGCTGACTTGACATCCATCTGATAGATTTTGAAATTTATGAAGCATGCAAATGCCAAGAACATTATGATGGCCTCAAGTCTTGCTATTGGAGCAAACATCTCTTCAAAATCAATACCTTCCACTTGAGAATATCCTTTGCACACTGATGTGGCTTTTTTTTTTATAATTTCTCGATTTTAATTTAGTTTATTTTTGAAGATCCACTTGGTTCCTATCACATTCTTGTCCTTGGATCTTGGAACTAGTTCCCAAGTTTGATTCTTCTCTATTTGGTCTAGTTCTTCATCCATTGATTTTATCCAATATTTACTTTCAAAAACTTCTTTAACTGACTTATATTCTATTAGGGATAACATTTCTTTTTCTGAGTCAAAAGCTAGTTTCCTTCTTGTTTCCACTCTTGCACTTTTATCTCCAATAATCTGGCTTTCAGGATGATTATTTTGAACTCTTTTTGATGGAGCTCTTCACAAGGGAATTTCTTCATTGTCTTCTTCTTCAGTATGTGGTTCATTTTCCTGTGTTTCATTATTATCATCTTCTTGTTGAGATTCTACATCATCATGTTTCTACTGAGATTCTACATCATCATATTCTTGTTGAGATTTTGTATCAATGCCTTGGGATATGCCTTTTTTTAGATCATCTATATTTACATTGGCACTTTCCACTATCTTTAGTAGTCTAAGATTATAAAATATGTATTAATATTTCTTATTAGACGAATATCCTAGGAATATTCCTTCATCGGATCTTGGATCAAACTTTCCTAGGTTATCTTCATCATTCTTTATGTAACATTTACTCCCAAAAGTTCGAAAGTGTTTTACAGATGTTGGCCTCCCAAACCATAGGTCATAAGGGGTTTTGTCATGGCTGGGTCTCAACTTAGATCTATTAAGTATGAGAACTGATTTGTAGATTTCATCTCTCCAGAATTTTTCTAGAATCTTAGCTTCATTTAGCATGGTCTTACAGCTTCTTGAACTATTCTGTTTTTCCTTTCTACCACTCCAATCTATTGAGGAGTCCTGGGAGATGAAAACTGTCTTTTGATAACATGATTTTCAAAGAATTTAATGAACTCTTTAGAGGTGAATTCTCCTCCATTCTCTGATCTCAGACATTTAATTTCGAGATCTATTTCATTTTCTACAAGGGCTTTGTATATTTTAAATGTCTCAAAGGCTTCTGATTTTTCTTTTAGAAATAATACCCAGGTCAATATTGTGTAATCATCAACAATAAACATAAAATGTTGTTCACCATAAGTACTTTTGGTTTTGGTTGCTCCACATATATTTGTGTGAATAAGTTGTAACGGTTTTGTTTTGGAATGCTCTTTTGTTTTGAACCTAAATCTTGTTTTTTTTCCTATTTGACAATGTTTACAAATAGAATCTAAAGGATTAATCACTTTTGGTAGGTCCCTGACTACCTTTTTCTCGTTGGATTTGATCAAGTTGTCAAAGATTAAATGTCCCAACCTTTTATGCCATAACTATCTTTCATCCACTTGGCTTAAACAACATTTTTCTTCTTCTTCTATATCAAGGATGTACACATTGCTAGATGTTCTTGGTGCAACTGCCACTAGCTTTCCAATGTCCTTTTTTCTGATTTCACATTTCTGAGAATCAAAAGTGAGTATGTGACCCTGATCACATGTCTGACTTACACTTAGGAGATTTGGTTTGAGATTTTCTACCAAAAGTACATCTTCTTCTTTGGTTTTATTATTTCCTAAACTAACAGTTCCTTTTCCCAGTGTCTTGGCTCACATGTTATCTCCAAAAGTTACTTTTCCTTTTCCTTTCTTATTTAACTTGAGAAATTTACTTTGATCTCCAGTCATGTGTTTGGAACATCCACTGTCTATATACCATTGACATCCTTTATTTTTTGCATATAAGGCTACATTGCACTATGTTTTCTTTTTCTTCCATTCCTTTTGATTACGGGAAATATTTGTCTTTTTATCATATTTTGGCAATCTACATTCACTCGTCTTATGACCATAGTTGTTGCATTTTCGTCATTCACTATTGAAGTCTTGCAAAGGAGAAATTGAGTTATAGTTTCTCTTCTTTGTATTGTAATTGTTGTTCTTATATATTTGGATATTTCTATGATTGTATTGTCCATAAGCTTTGCAGTGTATTGCCTTATGTCCAAAATTATTGCAAGAGTAATAATATCCAATAAATAGATATTTAGGGGGATTCCTTCTGATGATTGTATTTTTATTATTATCTTTTACTCTAGTAGGGAGTATTGATTTCTGTTTATGTGTAACAGTTTTCAATGGTATCATATTTTCCTTATTATCTTCTTTTCTTAATGAGTTTTTCAGAGTATCTGCATAACTGATTGGTTTCTTCATAGATCCTTGTGATGTAGAAGTTGAGTATTGAGTGTATCTCAAACTGGTCTTGTTGTTTGGTGACCTTTGACTACTGATAATTTCATCCAATATTTTTTAACTATTTCCAAATTATGATCCCTTCTTTTCTTTCTCAATTTCACTTTTTAGTAGCTTAATCTCAATTTCTAGTTTCTCACATACTTGGTTTTTACCATTAAGTTGTTGTAAAATGAATTCTTCAATTTTATTAGCTTCAAGGAGCTAGGACTTCAAATCAATGATGGTATGTTCTGACTCTTTGATGGTTTTGGAAGCTTCCCTCTCTCTTGGTTTAGTAGCTTCTTTAATTTCTAAAATCTCTTCCCTTAGTACCCTATTTTGTTTTTTAGTTTTTCTTAGTTTTTCAATTATACTAAGGATTTCCTCTGAGAAGTTCACTTCTTCTTCATTTTTTGAATGTTTATCATCTTGAGTTTTTATTCCCATAAATAGAAGCTCTGGTTCATCTTCTTCATTTTTTTCTGATGAACTAGTGTCTTCTTGGGTAAATAACATTTTCTTTTTCTTGTAGAAATTCTTTTTGTTATTAGGGTTTATTTTCTTTTGATTTTTTAAGGTTATTTCATCATCACTTTCCTCCTAGTTATGATGTGGACATTTATTGGCAAAGTGTCCAATTTTTCCACAGTTGAAACATATTATAAGAATCTTTCCTTTGTATTTCCCTGTCCCTTTATTGAGTTTATTTATGAAGTTGGCAGTTTCCTCATCAGATATCTACAAAGTTTTGATGTTGATGGACGAGCTTCATAATTTGGGAGTTTGTTATTACCTCTTCCTTATTGAATTTATCTACTATGAGAATTGCTTGGTTGAAGACATAGATTAATAAGAATGATTTTATAGGAATAAAGCTTATTGTGACACATCTTTTCTATGACATTTGTTCACATTTGATCAAATTTGAATGAAGGAGAGATGAGCATATAAATATTAATTTAAACGAAAACATTAATTTTTATCAACTGTTTACTTTCATTTAAATTATGATTATGTTTTCATCTTTTTCTCATCAGCATGTTTGACTATTCTGAATAATGTGTTCAATAATTCATGAAATAATATCTTTGTTGGCCTCTCATTTTCAAAAAATCATTTGGTAGGTTTAATTAATTAAATTCTTTTGTCATTTTGCATTTCATTTCAAGAAAAAAAAGAAAAAAAAAGAATTATCTATCATTTGTTTGATTTTGTGGAAACCTAAAATTGATATTTTTCTCCTCTCCATCAAATTGAAGCTTCTAGAATTTTAAGATCATATTTGAAAGGAAAATATAACCAATATTTGTTTACAACTTATAGTTAGCTTTTAGTTTAAATTCATTTTAATTTAATTGTTCTAGATTTTGTTTTATTCACAATTTTTATATTTAGGTTGTCAAATTGGTTTATTTTTGTTTCACGGGTTTCTATTATAAGATGTTTGGTATGGATCTGATCATGGATTTATTTTCTTATCTAAATGCGTTCAAGATAATTGATCCAAAATAACATTGGATTGCAACAAATAATTTATGAGCAACAACAGATTAGATTTGGAAATGCATTCAAGAACATACATACGATTTTGCGGGACTAATTGCAACCAAAACATGAGGAATTTCAAGAAATGACTGAAAACCCATCTGCAGTATGGAACAATTTATCTTACACGCAAGATTTGTCCCATACAAACGCGCGATTTGAGAGATATTTTGGTCTTTTCCGAGGAAAATTTTAGGTGGCGGAAATTGTTAGTGACGTCCAGACTGTTCATTCATTGCATAAATATATGAGAAAGTTCAGAGCCACATGGGAGATTGAAGAAATTCAGAGGARGATTTTTATCCTTTATTTTGTAAACTTTTTCTTTTCAAAAGGAGTAATAGATGGTTGAAATTTTTGGGAGAATGGACTAGTATTTTTGAAGAAGAATATGAAATTCTAGATTGCTTAATAGATTTTGTCCTGTGAKTAAAAGGGTTTTGTTTTCCTTATAATATCCTTGATTATGGTTCATATTCTTTGATTAATTTATTATGAATTGATTTAAAATAGGTTTAGTCTGTTTTATCAATACATGATTAAATACTATCATTTATGTATTAAGTTTGTCAATCTTTAAGAGTCTATTATCCCAATTATCTTGGTCTTGGTGATTGTATTATTTTGATACAAATCTTGTATTATATTGATTTTATTCATGTAATTTGGATTTGTGAAGATATAATTGTTCAATTGAGATTTTTCTTATTGTTGATTAGTCTATTATATCTTCACTGAGAATCATGATTTGAAAGTTGTTCTTTCTTCATTTTAAATAAGATTTAAATTGTTAGTCAATGTGATTTTCATCCTGACACTGTCACAATATTAGAATTACACAACCTTCTTATATATATTTCTCTTAACAGACAAGTTGTTGGAGAAGCGTTATACAGGAAGGCACAACCAAAAGTTCTTTTTAAATACTGACCAATCATAGGTTAATGATTTTCTATTTGTTTTGATTTATATTTTGTGAATGTAAATTAACATTTAATCTTCAATACTTTGTTTATTTAAGTTAAAACATTATTATTTACATTCATTTTTTTTTATTTTTTTGTTTCAAGGTTAAAATTAGATTAGTAGTATGTTCTAGATCTGTTTTATTTTTCCTGAGATTCAGTTCTCTTGTACAACCTTAGTTTACAAGGTTTCTCGTAAATCTTGCACCTGTTTATTTGTATATGCTGTATATAAAAGTGAGAATAGTGAATATATATAGTAGATATTCATTAATGCATATTTAGTTATTTTATTTTCCTATTTTAGATTAGATCCCTTTATCAGCTAACAGAGCCATTAAACCCATGAGGGGTAGTTATTCCAAATGGCTTGGGTTATTTAGACAACCTCGGACCAGACTATTCCCATCTAGTTGATGGTGTGTCATAAACACCTGTCAACACTCCCTTAACTTACACTTAAAGGATATGAATCCTTTCGTTCTCCTCCCTTCCACCCTCACTTCAAAATAATCATTAGTTCTTCTTCTTGGACTCTGCTGATGTTTTGATCTTCTGATTTGGATTAGAGAGACACTTTATTCTCACACTTCTTTCTCATTTATATAATATTGCAACTCGTGTGAGCTATGAAGCATTGTGTCCCTTTTTTTGGACCATCGCACCTCTTCATTTTAAATTAACAATAATCTCTATTATTATTCAAACATTATTAGTAAGGATTTTAATTTAGTAAGAGTTATTTTCATAAATTGATCACAAGTATGGATCGATTTATTTTATCTCGATTCCATGTCTCTACAAATATTGCAGAAATCAAATTCTGCAGAGGCACTTCCTTTAAACCATTTACATGTGACCATATGTGCAAAACCACAAGCTTATTAATTAAGCGATGTACCTAGTGCTTCATGGATTATGTGTTCATAACCCATGACTGGGGGTTGGAACCTAGTCCTCTGGTACTTCGGCCTTTGGGTGATTTCTCTCTTGTCCAATCTTCCAGAGCTTCAACTCCCTGAAGTAGTTACTTCTCACAAGGATTGATCTAATGGTTAGAATGATTCCCAGAACCAAATCAATGGTTTAGCTTTGATCCTTACACTATCCTTCCTTTGCTTAATCCAATGAATATGAATTAATCAAAGATTGAGATGTACAACCATTATTTACTTCGGGACTTCGGGACTATGGGGCTTCCAGCCTTTGCAATATTTCAACCTTTCGGAGTACATTTCGCAGAAGTAGATCGGATGGTCGATATTTGTTCTTCTGTAGATGGACGATCCTGGATTTTTCAGAGGTTTCAAATAAATCGATGGCTATGAATTGATCCGTAGTTGAGTGGATGGTTCTCGTTCACTTCGGGAATTCAATGTTTCAGGACTCCGGTCTTTGCAGTCTTTCAACTCTTGCGGAGAAAATTTTGTCGAAGTTCTTATTAGCACTTTCTACTTAATAACCTCCACAAGTCTAGGAGCTAGGACTATGGGCTTAACCATTCCAAGTGTTTGATATAATGATCATGATTCATCCTGGAGGATATTAGATCAATGACCAACATTAGTTCACAACTTCGCACTTCAGCGCTTTGGGCTCCTGGTGGTGATAGACGTTGCTTTCCCTTGAAGGACATACTCCCGGAGTGTCGTAACTTGTTGACGTCACTGTCGACTTGGCACTGGCTGAGTGACTACCATATGTCACTTAGATTCCTGACATATGCATCCCTAAAATTCCAAATGTACCTTGACACTTGTTATCATTTGATTTTGGCACATGTCCTTGTTGACATGTTCATGCGGACATGGATCTCTTGATGTGTCACATGTCGTCCTCCTGTATCTAACGGTTGTAGGTACTCCAGATCAATGGTTGACTAGATTTCCCGATTCAAAGATTGATGTGACTTCATAAATTCAGGGCTCCAGAGGTCTAGGTAATTGTTACTCCAATTTTCAATGTAGTTGGTCAGCGTCTAAGTGGTCAACATGTTTCTTGGCGCGCTTTGAATAGATCAGCAACTGAAGGAAATTCCTAATCTGATAGATGACAAGAGTTCATGACTCCGTAGCTTCGGGGCTTCGGAGGTCCAGTTAATTGTTTCTCCAATTTCCACTAGAGTTGGTCAACGTCGGAGTTGACTACCTTCTGATCTCATGGTTCAACTTTTCCATTCTAGATTGATGGCTAATACTTAATTCTAGATCAAATCTTGATCTAACGATTGGGAAACCATCCGAAGCTCCTGCTTCAGATTGGACGGTTAATATGTAATCCTTCCAAACCTCTAAATTCACCTCATTCTAACAATCCTAGATTGTCCTGAAATAAGAATGAACGACTCACTTACATCATCTCTTCTGAGCTTCGATTTAACATTCTTCCTTTTGATCTGTTCATCGCTATTTTTCCTGAGCTTTTAATAATTGCTTGTGCATTCTTTTATGCATTGATCTTCAGTTTCTAACCCTCCCGAGCTTTGGATTCCTTTTGTACATGGATCTCTGCATGCTCTTATATCATGCAATCTAATACACTACCTCTCCTGAGCTAAAGGTAAATTCCTCTACACCTCACGCTATGTCTTTTGCGCAAATTCCTACTTTAGTTTTGCTGAGATTTTAGGATATCAAAGACATATAATGATAATACCATATTAATCTTCTTAACATCATGCCATAATCAACACTGATCATTTTGGCCCTATTTGACATCAATGGCAACACCATAACACCATGTCCAATAGGATTCACGTCGGAGCTAGGTTATTAGCATGTGAGCCAGGTTTTTCGCACTCTGTGTACGTTTTGGAGATAGATTTGGTTGTAGAAGAAATGATAAACTTCCAGGATAGATAAATTTCTCATTTTTTGACCAAATCAAGTGCAAAAGAAGCCTAAACAGGGGTTTTTAACAATTCTGAAGCCATTGGAGCTGTTATTTTTTCCATTTGAGCACTGTAAATTGTTTTTTTCACATATTGAACACTTAATGAAAGAGGACCATTGGAATGGACCAGGATATGTATCCCACGAGAGGGGTGAAATCATTTATCATTTGTTGTGTTATGTGTATTATTTGATGGTTGTTTATCTATGTTATTTCTGCAATTTTGAGTCCAAAAATCATTTAAAAATCTATGTGCTTGCAAATTGGTCCACTACCCAAGACACATAAAATTCCACTTGCATGTTGTACAAGCCTTCAATTTCAGATGAAGTTGGTATTAGAGAATAGGTTATGGGGAACATTTGATTAGTTTTCAAGTGTTCTTTTTTATGCTTACAAGGTTGAATCTTACAAGAGGATAAGAACAACTTGTGGAGCCAAGTTCTCAACTCTCAAGAAGGAGAAAAATTCTTTCACCTCAAGTTTCAAGGATACATTCACCAAGTATGACTCATGAGGAGAGTCATGAAAACCTCAATTTTGATGAAGAAAATTTCTAAAACTCCTTCTTTGATATGACATAAATGGTGAAAGTTTTATATGAAGAGATGAATGCAAGGTTGCAAGGAAAAAGATCAAATCCTCCAAGAGGTAATGAAGGTAATGGTGATAAAAATCCAAAAGGAAATGGAGGAAATGGTGAAACTCCACCTCCTTCACCTCAATATTCCACTTCTTCTACCCTTTCACAGTCATCTCTAAATTTTCCAAAAGAACATGGTAAAACTCATCCACAAACTCCTTTGCTTAAGCTTGATATTAAGTTTGAATTGCTTATGTACAATGGAGAGGTAAATGCTGAGAAATTGGATAATTGGATTCGTAAKATTGAAGTGTATTGTAGGATACAAATAATCCAAGATGATGAAACCAAGATTCAGATGTCCTCTCTTAGATTGGAAGGTGCAACACTCATTTTGTGGGAAGCCAGAACTCAAGAGGACATGAAGAAACATGGTAAAGTTTTATCCTMTAGGAATGATTTTGTTGTTGCAATAAGAAGGAAATTTTATTCATTAGCATACATTCATAAAGCTATTATGGATTGGAAAAACTTTATACAAGCTAAAGGGAAAAATGTGCAAAGATACACTCAAGAATTTAGGGGAAGACCTTTGATTTGGGGTATAGATTTATCTTTTCAAGAAACTTTACTCAAATACATTGGAGGCTTGCATAGCTACTTGAGACACAAAATTATTATGTCTAATCCTACAAATCTAGATGAAGTTTGCATACATGAAACACATTTAGAAGCAATAGGCAAGAATGATCCTCAAGAGGGAATCAATAAGCCATTTTATAATAGAGACAAAGGAAAGGGGAAATTCAAAGGAAAAGGAAAGAAGAATGCTTCAATCAAGAAAGAGGGAGAAAAAATATCATGTAAGTGTTGTACAAAACAAGGCCATGATGAAGACCACTGTAGGAAACTTCATCCTGAAAAGAGACCCAAAAAGTTCAACAACAAAACGAAACCAAAGACTATTGCAACTACACAACATGATTTAGGATCTGATTCTGGAGATGAAACTAAAATCATAGCCATGGGTTTTCAAGGTAAGGACTCTATTTCCACTACTATTTCTTCAAGTAGTAGTCGCAATGAAACTCAACATCAAAAAGAAAGAATAGAGATTTTCCACATAAGGGTTATTTCAAATCATACCAAGATAGAAACTTTATTTGATATTGGTTCACAAGAAAACCTCATTTCCAAATACATTGTCAAGAAACTAAAACTACTCATCATCCAAACCATATCCTTTAGGTTGGATATGTGACAATGAAAAATTGCATGTGACTAAGAGATGTAAATTAAGATTTTCCATCACTGTAAACTTTATAGATGAGGTAGAGCTTGATGTCATTCCATTGGATATTTGTGGTATTGTTTTGGGAAGTCCATATTTATATGATAGTAGAGCCATCTTTCATCATCATGATAACAAATATCATTTGCTTAAAAATGGATTTGAGTACATTGTTAGAGAACATACCAAGAAGTTGAATTTGTAACTTGTGAATGCTAGACAAATGAAGAGGTTAGTCAATGCTAGTAAAAACTTTGTACACTTAATGATCAAAACCAAAGAGAATGTTGAAAATGAAGCTTTCCAAGGATGTGATTGATCCAGGTGGATATTGGTGGTCACCCACCTTTCCCAGCTGGCTCAAAACAACTTTCTAGCAATTCTGATAATTTACTATTTTTAGCAGTTTTTCAGGTCCTGAACTTCCGGAGCCGTTTTGAGGCCCTAAACGACATTTTTTGGGGTATGTTGCTGGTGCAAAATTTCATCATGAAATTTTGTGCAACTATTGTAACCCTCGAATATATCTTTCCAATGGGCTATCATACGCCTAAAACGAAGATCGTATGCAAGAGTTACGACCCCGAGAAGTTGATGTACTGACTTACCCAAACAGGGCCCACATGACTTTTGGTGCTTCATCTCCTAGGGTAAGGTTTTTGGATGTTTAGGGTTTTTGAAACTCCTGTTTATTGTAAAAATGCCTTGAGAGCCTCATTGTAATCATCTTCTTGTGAATGAGCACAACCGTCACATCTCTTCTCAGAGATAAGTTGCCACCATTCCAGCAAGCTTGCTTTCCGCTGCATTTTATAGTTTCAGCTTATTTCCTTATTGAATAGAAAACCAGTTTTACTGTATCTCTGTTATTCTATGTTAAGCATTTGGTAATAATCTATAGTCATTTCGTTCTTCTCATAAAATCCGGATCAGTGGTATCAGAGCAGTCTACTCATTGTCGTCTTAATGCATGTCCCCAACGAGGTCGGAGTACAAAGATTTGGGTCTCGAGCTTGCTTCTCTTGAGGAAAAAATCTCTCGCACACCCAAGCGACCTCTCATGGAAGGAGAAAAGAAAGATGACAGGACATGATATCCTTTCAAACTGTTGATTGAGGAAGCCCTCACGCAACAGAGGAACGAGATGATGGATAATTTCGCACAAATCCTTCGACGACTACCAACAGGAAACACATCTTCTTCGAGTGGAGGCACTGCCTCCTTCAAGGTACAAATAAACTTCGATATTCCTATATTTGAAGGTTAGATAGTGATCTAAAAATGAAGAATAATTGAAAATCTTGAAATTATTGCAAGTAAAATGTTATGTGTTATAAGCAACTGGATCAAATTTGCAACACATAAATTAAAGGATTACTTCATGCAAAATACACATAGACAACAACATAATCAATGAACATAAGCACATAAAACACAACAATTGATAAAGGAGTTCACCCCTCTCCTGGGCTACATCTCCTGGTCTAGCTTCCAATGGATCATTATTATTAATTGCTCAAAGTGCTCAAAAACATGCCTTACAATTCTCAAACTGACCAATCGACTACTCCAATGGCTTCAGAGCATCCAAAAACCCCTAGCTGGGATTTTTCGGCACCTCAATCGATCGAAAAATGAAGAAGTTAGGCCTCCTGGAAGTCCCCCCTTCAAGCTTGCTGTCTTTGCATCTACAAAACACACCCTTGTACGTTGAACCTAGCACACATGCAACATATAGCATAAAAACCCAGCATCGGGCGCAATCGTGCCAACGGTGCAAACTGTAGGATGGTTATGGGCACGCCATCCCCTAACCGTCTAGCACCTAGGCACGTGGGGGTCATATGACCACGCGCTATGGAAAATAGGGCCAAACGGTTGAAACCGTGCCAACCGTGCTAACTCCCCGCGCTCCGGTCGTGGGCACATGGCATAATTCAAAGAACCATGGGCTAGGTTTAAAACCCCGTGCTCACATCAACTGTCGAATTATATAATATATGGCATGGTCATATATACAATCAAATGACCGTGGGCCGGCTGTTGGGTTATATAATATATGGTATGGTCATATATACAATCAAACGACCGCAGG
Source organism: Picea mariana (assembly GCA_032191745.1). Classification (NCBI taxonomy): domain Eukaryota; kingdom Viridiplantae; phylum Streptophyta; class Pinopsida; order Pinales; family Pinaceae; genus Picea; species Picea mariana. Next base: position 49,793 of record JASDQU010587117.1, on the reverse strand, counting down.
CCAGGGCTAAGCCCCGGCCTGACCCCCCACCAATGGTTACATACTTTGAATTCAAATACATTAGAACTCATATATATATTAAGTCCCAACCAGTGGCCCGTTGGTTGGACGGTCTTTGCGAAGGCGTTATGTGAGGGGGAGGTCCGAGGGTCGAACCCCACGAACTCCAATAATTTTACATAACAAACCAAAATCCAATAAAGGGGTGCCACGTGGCAGCCCATGATTGGGCCATGTGGCACCCAATCACTTGACCAAATAATGCCATGTGTCGAGATATCATTCACCCTCAACTGCCAATCAAAATCTTCCATGTCATCACATGCCACATCATCGTACAGTCGTACGGCCCTGCCACGTTAGCCTGTATGGACTGTACGGACTGTA
>JASDQU010587117.1:16183-42745 GCA_032191745.1 Picea mariana | reverse complement strand
TTCTCAATTTGTGTTGTATTTAATTCTCATTTCAAAACTATCATCATCAACAATCAAATGAAGAAACAATGATTTTATTTGAATATTTACTTGCAATTCTACCTTAAATTTGAGAGAACATATATTTTTAGTAGAAAAAATGGAATAATTCCCATTATAATTTGAGGATTGTGATGTCATAATTGTAATAATGATATTGAAGCATCCCCCAACCCAGCTGAGGTCCATTACATGCAAAATACTCATAAAATTTAAAATTTCTTCTATCTAATTAATTTCTTGTAGCTTAATAGCTACGATTTACAACCATATTTTACTATTGTTTGATACCATTAATCTAGTGCATATACAACATGATAAAATGAACATGAAATGCAAATAGTAAACTCAAATACAATAGCATATAAATCCATCTGATACATAGAGTTCATGCATAACAATTTAACTCATAAATAACACAAAAACAAGATAAAACACTTATCTTTTAAAATTAGTTGTGCAACTAACTGCTTGGGACAGAGTTTCCACCCATCCATAAACTTATTGTTCCAAATATCAACATCAAGTCTCCCCTGAGCAAATGATAGTAATCCAGAAAATAGTTTTGTCTCTCATTATCCAGTCATAGCTTAAAAAACCCACAACCCACTGATATTCTCCTACATCTATCTCAATTTCCCACCATCTCTCTTCCTCTCAACCTACCCAACCCAAGGAATATAATCATTCATCAATCCAAGTATCTYGGGTGTCCCATTCATTTATTAGGTTCTCTCTGGCATAGGTAACCAAGAATCTCTATTCTGGGAACTCAAGGGAACTCACTGCTAGGAAAACTACTAGAAAAAACAACAAACACTTGATGTTATAGTTAAACTCACACATGAGATCACTCTTTAGGTATGACAACCTATCTCTTCAGTATTCATCTCCAAAACACTCCAAAACTATTTCAACATGCTCCATAATTCTCCCTCCATGGCTAGTTCCAAGCTATTTACCTTGCTATTCATCCAAAAACTCGATTGTTTATAATTGTTGTAGTTGCCCATACAAATTTCCTCCCCTTTGGATTGCTTTCTTGACTCACACACTTCTCCAATATGATTTTACTCATCCCCCATGCTCCTAATAACTATGGGATGTGACTTCTCACACCCACCCTCTTACATCCATTCACTGATTAGCATTGGGAAAACTCAATAAGAAAATAAAGTTTAATACGTAGTTATGATAAAATTCAAGAATGTGTTTGGAATTGATAGACATGGGTATTTTCCCCTTGGACCCCTCTATTATACATTCTCCTAAACCCTCCCCTCTCTTTTGGATTAATTCATCCCCCATCTCTATCCATATCCTCTTAATAGTTGGCATCACATTTATTTATTAAAAATTTAGAAATACATTTCGCATATACATCTCTTTGACCATGGACATATATTATATCTACATTAAGCATTAATTGAACTAGGGATTATATTGGGAATGTTACATTCCTCCTCCCCTGCAATTGTGCACTGTGCTCGGTGTAACACACTGTTGACGAGCAAAAATGATTGTCCGTCAACTGGAAGAACAAGTCCAATCCGTGGTTGTCTAAGTAACCCAAGTCGTTTGATGTAACTTGTTCTAACGGGTTTAATGTCTTCATTAGCCAATCTAAAGTCATAAAATAAAGAGAAATGGATAACTAACTAATTCTACAAAAACTATGATATGTATATATACATACTCTAATATAACTATTGTAAATGTATTTAAACAGAAAAAGAAAACATGAGAATCTTACTTATGAACAACATTTACAGGTTGCAAGATTTACTGGAAACTTGCAAAATCAATGTAATAATAATTTCTTTCGAGAAGCAGATAAAGAAATCACATTTAAATATTTTATGTTTTCTTTTTATAAATCTAACAAATCTTGAATTAACTAAAACCGTGAAACATAGATGTACAGATAGTCAAAAGCTAATCTTAAACTTTCTGGTTTCACTAATTATAAATGACAGAAATTAGAAATACAAAGAAGCTAACCTGATGTCAGTTCCTGAGATGTGTCCAAGCCTCTGTATGAATGAAGGACATCCAGCTGCAATGCCTATGAGATAAATATGCAATATACTTTATACTAAAACCTTTCCGAATAAATTCAGAAGATGTATCGGTAGCCAGGATTAGAGAATTAAAAGGGAACACATATTAATTCTGTGATCTTATGATTGCCAACAATTACATTCAGAGAAATCTGCATGTAATACAGTCACTTCATTATCCAACTTAGACATCAAATAAAAATCCCGATATTCAAATTAACAAAGATGATCACAGTGTGAATATCTGGAATAGTAAATTATGAATGATTTTTATAACATGAATATCCTGAAACATAACATATCAAGGGTCTAAAGATACATGACATATTAATACATCAAATATTAAATAAAACAAAACGTTAATGAAACAACATCTGCAATGGACTAAAGCCGAAAGCTATATGATGCTCCATAAGTCTTGAAAATCATTCATTCATAATTGGTTCCAGGCCAATATGCCTTTCATTTACAAAATAGAGAGTATTTAAAGAGTTTTTTGAAATCTAAACTCCCTATATTCTAAGATAGGATCAGATCCCATAAGATCAAAACATTACAAATATAGAAGGCCTAGAGCCACTCATGATCAAACTGTCTTCAAAATTTATGAAAGTTTTTAACTATTTACAAAATAAACCAAAGGAGAAACCAATCAACTAGAACAAAAATATTCCATCCCATAAGATCAACATTAGATATACCATATCCTGAAGAAACGAAATGGAAAAAAGTTAGATATTTTATTAACAAATAATTACTAAATATTATATGACAATGACTTGGCTACAAAATCTCACGATTCTGTATCCAGTCTTATATTGGTAAAAGAAATCCAAGTTGAACCGATTTGATTTAAAAACAAATAACATAACTGCAATAAAAGGGAAAAAACCATTTTACCATTTAAACCAATGACTAATTTGGATCAAGATAACTCAGAATTGATTATGGCCTTTACACTGTTTGCATTCTTTATTATGATGTTGTCTATCTTCTTAAGACGCTTGGCTTGTCTCTATTCATTTTCCTTGAGGTCACGGTCTTCTTTTGTCAACGATTAATTGTGAGCTATGAGTGCTTTGATTCTTGCTTGGAGAATGGGGATATCAGTATAGTACTTTCCAATCCAATGCAGGCAGACTTCACAATGCACAACAGGATTGATCTGTCAAGGGAGCATATAATTGGGTGCAAGAGCACCAACACTACCTGTTGTCATCCCTTGACTAAGCTTAATACCATTAAACCCCTTGCTATCCTCGAGACATAGTGGGATATTGTTAACATAGTTGTATGGCTGATTAGGGTCCGATTTATGACAATTTGGATCTTCTTCTGCGAGGAAATCCTCAATTTCTGGATTTGAATCCTCATTGATCTCGATCGTATTGATCAAGCTCAAATGCGGCTTAAATCAATTATGCAAACTTCTCAAAATGAGCCGACCAACCCTTTTATTTCGGAACCCTAACACTGCTTGCTTTTGTTTTGATTGTTTGTGAGGGTATTTACTGTCGGATTTTATAGTGGATTTAAGGCCAACAACTAATTCATTCTCAGTGGTTTCATTTGACTCGGATCCAACATTCTGTTGCCCAGGTAAAAACTGATCGGGTACTGCCTCGTGACAAGGGTTTTTCTTCAAAGGATCTGGCTTGTCACTTGAGAAATCAAAATGTTTCTCCAACAGAGGCTTATCCAACATAGGGTTTTCTATAGGAAAGTCTATAACAAAACCATTTCGAGCTAAGAACCCATCCCAATCATCACCCAGGGTTTTCAAATGATGAACCAACAATATTTTAACTAAACCATGGTGAAAGAGGCTAGAGTCAAGGCTCTGCTTCTTGTATCTTTTCGACATTTTGTACAGACTTCTTAGCAAATAAAATGACACATTCAAATAGAAGCCTATAAAGTGCATAAGAAATATCACGTGGTAAAGAAAAACCAGGCCATAATGGCCCTCATAGGTAATAAATATTTTAATAACTGATAAAAGACCATGCCACCTAACGTTAAGCAAGGAAACAAGAATACCTTTCTCACAGTAATCAATCTTTCTGGAGGTCATGAAAAGACTCTGGGGAACTTCGTCAATCTTCGAGTTCTTAAATCACTTCTGAACGAAGAGAGGAAGCCCCATTGCTTCACTCAAAAACTCTTCATTCACCTCCAATTGAATATCACCAACCTTCGCTCTGTATCCATCAAACATTTGGGTGAATTCTTTGGCCATGCGAAGGTTATACCCTTTGAACTTCTTAATGAAAATATCCCAACCCTGGCCTTTCAAATCCTCGACCACATCATCATGAGACAACAACGCTTGAGAGCCATTCGGTTCTATTTGGACAACAAGATTCATTGAGAGTATGACTAAACTGTGACAGGGGCGACCCAAGCTGGCTGTGGGTTTAGATGTCAGAAGTAACAGGGACAAGTTTGAGCGAATACCATGGAAACAAAATAAGCAAAACACCTGCACGATCAAATCATACACATGAAGGTCTCGGTTATGGAGTTTGAACACTCTAGGAAATGAAATGTCCAAGTACATAGCACTACACAAACCCTTAACTCATAACGAGAAGCCTATCAATTCATTCTGCTAGCCAAAATGAAGCACAGGGTACGATTCTGGTGTGTTTAATTCCCACATCATGTAATGGATATAGTCAATTTTCAAAGGGTTGGAATGGATATGTTTTTACAATCCAAATGCGAATTGATATTTTTCATTATAGTTTATTTACAAAGGATTCAAATAAATAAGCTTGCAGTCCAAATGCAAATCAACATGGGTAATATATCGATATACAATAAACTCAAAAGGAAAATCATTCAAGTAAGAAATATGAAGTAGATGTAAGCACATTGAACCTTTAAAAACAAGGCTTTGAATAGGGATATAATACAAAATTAAGTTTCCATGCTTGATTCATTCTTTCAGTCATGAATCAAGCATGAAAACTCAAGATAAAAATAAAACAAGAATAATCAAACGTCTTTTTATAATCCAATAATCACCCCCAAATAGTAATATTTACAGGATGAGGTGAAGGCATCTACATGAAGTGTTGTTTGTCGTTCAAACTAGAAAAAACATGTAGGGCTGCCAACACACACCCAACCCCTAAGTGTCCTTTTTAAGGGATGGGGTATTAGAAATTTTCTCTTTTCTAAACTATCTCAAATCCTCTTTTCCACATCTCCATCGTCTTCTGCTTGTTAAGAGCATTCCAACCACAAAAATTTCTCTTAAAAATGAGCTCTAGCTTGAAATTTATGACCTTCAAAAGTTCCTGGGTTTTTTCCCTCTACACCAAAGACATGTGGCATCCATGTGACACCTAGTCACACTCTCTATATAACATCGAGATAACATAACTCCGGTGTGGCGCTTGTCTAACTTGCCGTGAGGAAATTCTGATCCACACATGACTATCATTGTTATCGCTTGAATGTTCTTTCGATGCACTCCTACTTACCTATGATGGATATGGTATCGAAGAATATTCCCTTTCGATACAAACCATTCAGAGTTAGAATGGTTTGAGCAAATACACTGCTCCAAACTTAAGGTATCGATGAATACTCTCTTATCCTCGATGAAAAATATAGATTCACATCAGGTTCTTTCGACCAATGGTCCAGATCTACCTAAAATCCAAGTTTCTTCTATTCCACTAGACCCTACTCAATTATTCAACCTATTATTGATCAATATTTTTCATCCTAGTGGCGTCCAAACGACCTTATTTGAAACCACATTATCCATGATGTTATTACTTCATTTCTTGACTTAGGTGGAATCTACGATAGATCAATGACCATCACACCATTTCTCCACTCACCAAATCCCTCTATTGGACTCGTGCTTTCAAGACATCAAAGGAGTACTATGAATCCTTTAGATTCATACTATGAAAAAATTCAAATATGAACCAACTAGACTCACACTCGATCTAGTTGATTAATCGATTGGTGGTTGTGAAGCCTAATTATCTTCTTGATCCAGAGGTCTTTGTTTTCAGTCGTTTTTATACCCCATGAAGAATTTACACTCCGGAATAATATACACTCCTCCATGCGGGGGAGAGTAAGGGGGGTTACCCCCCTTGTGGGGTTTGGGTCCAAGAAGACCCCCGAAGGAAAAATTTCCTTGTAAATGTATATTGTAATTTCATTGTAAATTTGGATCATTCATTATAAGGTTGTAGATCTGATGGTAGAAGTTTTGTTAGGGATTTTTTCCCTATAAGGAAACCCTCTTTAATGAGGGAAATGTATTGCAGCTATGTATCATTGCAAATATTGTATTCTAAGAGAGGATATTGTAAGAGAAAGAAGAGGAAGTTATAGTGGGTGTGTTGTAGGTTGTATCCCTTCATTTGCTGGATAATAATAAAGGAAGGACCTGGCAATTTCTCTAGTGGACGTAGCCCACACTGGGTGAACCACATATATATATGTGTCTATATTGTATTGTGTATCTTCTATGTTTTATTTATGCATTTGTTTTATTTTATTTCTCCGCGATCCTGTTTTTCTAACAACTGGTATCAGAGAGAAATGTAACTTGCAGGAAAAGAGGGTTCCTAGTTTGAGTGGGAGCAATGGTGGAAGATGAAAAGTTTAGGGTCGAGAAATTTAATGGCCAAAACTACAAGTTATGGAGGATGTAGATAGAAGATTATTTATATCAGAAGGATCTATTCCTACCATTGGGTGGAATAGAAAACAAGTCGATGGCCATGAAGGACGAATAATGGGAGGTTCTTAACAGAAAGGCTATAGGAACGATACGACCGAGACTGGCAGCGTCAATGGCTTTCAATATTTTGAAAGAAAAGACAACAAAGGAGCTTATGGATGCATTGGCTAAACTGTATGAAAAACCCTCGGTGTCCAATAAAGTATTTCTAATGAAGAGGTTATTTAATATGAATATGTCAGAAGGTGGGTCTATTGCAGATCATTTAAATGAATTTAATACGGTTACTAATCAACTAAGTTTTGTAAAAGTGGACTTTGATGACGAGGTCAAGGATCTTCTAATATTGTGCTCTTTTCCAGAAAGATGGAATGGCTTGGTCATGGATTTGAGTAACTCTGTCTCTAGTTCAAACACTTTAAAATTTGATGATGTTGTTGGTGTTATCCTTAGCGAGGAAATGCGATGGAAAAGCACAGGTGAGACATCTGGTAATACGTTAAACATGGAGAAAAGGGGAATACAAAATGATAGAGAGAAGGGCTCAAGGAATCGCGGGAATTATAGGAAGGGAATATCCAAATCCATGTTTGTAAAGATAGAGTGCTGGAATTGTGGGAAGAAAGGACATCTGAAGAAAGGCTGCAGAGCTCCAAAGAAGCAAAGAGATGGAAAACAGGAGAAATATCAGGAATCAAATGTAACAGGTGATGTGTTACAAGGTGATCTTATTCTTTCTGTAGATAATATTTTTGAGTCTTGGGTAGTAGATTCAGGGGATTAATTTCATACCATGCCCCATAGGAAGCATTTTCTAGATTATGTTCCAAGTAATTTTGGACAGGTTCATTTGGGTGATGATGCACCATGAAAATTGTTGGAATGGGAAAGGTAAAAATAAATAAAATCAATGGAAACCAATGGTTGTTGAAAGAGGTAAGACATGCTCCATATCTAAGGAAAAATCTAATATAAACAGGGAAGTTGGCAACTTAATGTCATATATCCATATTTACAGATAAGGTGTGGAAGGTCACCAAAGGATCATTGGTGATAGCAAAAGGAGAGAAGGTAGGTACATTGTATTTATGTATTGGTAATACTGAATCTTATGTCTATTTAGCTTCTATAGGAGTGGATACAACAATGTGGCATCATATTCTTAAACACATGAGCGAGAAGGGGATGAAGATACTTCACAAAAGAAATTTGTTTTCTGATCTTAAACAAATTGGTTTGGATTTTTGTGAGCATGGTGTTTATGGAAAACAAAAGAGAGCCATATTTCTCAGCATTGGAAAAGAAAAGAAGAGTGAAAGGTTAGAGCTTGTGCATACATATGTATGGGGACCAACTTAGGAATGATCTCTTGGTGACTCTCATTATTATGTTACTTTTATTGATGATGCAACTAGAAAAACTTGGGTTTATTGCATTCAAAAAAATGATGTTTTTGATACTTTTAAGAAATGGAAAGATTTGGTTGAGAATGAGACATGAAAAAGGTTGAAGTGTCTCATATCAGACAATGGAGGTGAATATTGTAGCAAGGATTTTGATGATTATTGTTCATACCATGGAATTCGCAGAGAGAAGACAGTTCCAGGAACACCACAAGAAAATGGTGTGTCAGAAAGGATAAACAGGACAATCATGGAGCGTGCGAGTATGAGATTGCATGTTGATTTTTCCTTACAGTTCAGGGTAGATGCTGTAGATACTTTTGTTTACTTAATAAATAGAGGACCTTCAATTTCTTTGGATGGTGGAATTGTAGAGGAGGCATGGACAGGTAAAAAGGTTGAAAAGCATTTGTCCATATTGATTAAGAAAATAGAACAAAGATTGAGGAAAAATCCAAGAAGTGTACCTTTATTGGATACGGTGTTAATGATTTTGGTTATCACTTATGGGATTATGAAAATTGCAAAATCATTAGGAGTAGATATGTCATATTCAATGAGAAAGTCATGTACAAAGATCAGTTGTAGGGAAAGAAATGGGAAAAAGAAAAACCAAAATACACATTCCTTGATGAGATCACTAAAAATTAAATTCCAAAGGTACCAGAAAATCAAAATGTACAACAACATGAGCAACATGTACCTCAAACTCCTACAGGTTTTGTTAGAATATCTACCAGGTTAAGTAGACCCACTGAACTATACTCTCCTTCATTATATTAATTATTTTTGACTGATTATGGTGAACTAGAATGTTATGAAGAGGCAATGCAAGTAGACACCAAAAAGAAGTGGGAGAAAAGCATGAAAGAGGAAATGGATTCCTTGGTAAATAACCAGACTTGGGATTTGGTTCATTTTCCTGTAGGGAAAAAAACATTACAGAATAAATGGGTTTACAAGTTGAAGGGAGAAGATGGAGGAAAAAAATGGTACAAGGCTAGACTTGTTGTAAAGGGGTTTGCACAAAAGAAAGGTATAGATTTTGATGGAATATTTTCTCCTGTTGTTAAAATGAATTCAATTAGGACTATTTTAAGTCTTGTGGTAGTAGAAGATTTTCATCTTGAACATTTAGATATAAAAAAAGTTTTTCTCCATGGGGATTTGGAGGAAGATATTTATATGCAACAACCACAGGGGTATGAGGTCAAAGGAAAGGAGAATTTGGTATGCAAGTTGAATAAGATCTTGTATAGCCTAAATCAAGCTCTAAGGAAGTGGTATTTGAAGTTTCATAGGTTTATGATAGAGCAAGGTCATAATAGATGTCATTCTGATCACTGTGTTTATTTTTAAAAGATAGAAAATGGAAGCTATACTATCTTGCTATTATATGCAAATGAAATGCTTATTGCAGTGTCTAATATGCAGGATATAAATGTGCTCAAGAAAAAATAAGCTAATTCATTTGTGATGAAGGATTTGGGTGCTGCAAAGAAAATCCTTGGTATGAGAATAACAAGAGATAGGAAAAATCACAAATTGAGATTTTCTCAGGGTGAGTACATAAAGAAGGTGTTAGAGAGGTTTAGAATGAAGAATGAAAAACTAGTTAGTACACCTTTGGCTAGACATTTCAAATTAACCAAGGAAATGTGTCCCAAGACACGGGAGGAGATATAATACATGTCTAGGGTCCCTTATTCATCAGTAGTTGGCAGCTTGAGGTATGTGATGGTTTGCACAAGACTAGATATTTCACATGCAATGGGAGTTGTGAGAAGGTATATGAACAATCTAGGTAAATAACATTAGAAGGCAGTAAAGTAGATTCTCAGGTATTTGAGAGGTACTGCTACTCATGCATTATGTTTTGGAGGTTCATACACTATTCTAAAGGGATATTCTGATTTAGATATGGCAAGTGATAAAGATAGTAGGTGGAGCACCACAGGGTATATTTTCACTATAGGTTGAAAAACAGTAAGTTTGACTTTGAAACTATAAAAGGTTGTTTCACTTTCAATAACAAAAGCATAGTATGTTGTTTCTACAAAGGCTAGTAAAGAAATGATTTGGTTACAGAGGTTTATGGAGGAATTGGGAAAGAAGCAGGAGAATAATTGGTTGTACTGTGACAATGAGAGTGCCATTCATATTGAAAATAACTCATCCTTCCATTCAAAGACTAAGAATATAAATCTCAAGTACCATTTCATACGATCTGTCTTGGAAGATGGACATTTGAAGTTGAAAAAGATACACTCTAGATAGAATCCTGTAGACATGTTAACAAAGGGAGTAATTAGGGAGAAACTGAGTTCCTGCTAAGTTTCAATTGGTCTTCAAGCATGAAGGTGAAGAATATAAATTTTCCAGGTCCAAGAAGGATCATATTCTAGCATATAAAACAACAATGGAGTTGTTGAGATCAGTCTCCAAGTGGGGGATTKTTGGTTGTGGAGCCTGATTCTCTTCCTGATCTAGAGGTCCTTGTTTTCATCCATGTTTATACCCCATGAAGACTTTACACCACGAAATAATGTACACTCCTCCATGTAGGGGAGTGYAGGGGGGGGGTTACCCCCCTTGCAGGGTCTAGGGGGCAAGCGAGCCCCAGGTGGGGGTTTGGGGTCGAAGCCCCGGAAGGAAAAATTTCCTTGTAAATGTATATTGTAATTTATTTGTAAATMTGGACCGTTCATTATAGGGTTACATATTTGACGGTAGAAGTTATGTTAGAGTTTTTTTCCCTAGAAGGTAGTCCTCTTTTATAAGGGAAATGTTTGCAGCTATGTATCATTTCGAATATTGTATTATGAGAGAGGATACTGTGAGAGAAATAAGAGGAATTTATAGTGGGTTTGTTGTAGGTTGTATCCCTTCATTTGTTGGATAATAATAAAGGAAGGACCTGTAAATTTATTTGGTGGACGTAGCCCACGACGAGTGAACCATGCATATTAGTGTCTATATTGTATTGTGTATCTTTTGTGTTTTATATCCACATTTTATTTTATTTTATTGCTCCATGATCCTGTTTTTCTAACATCGATCACTAAAACACATACTCACACTAACACTCCTAGTTAGCTCCCACTCACTCTTTCCTCTTGACTTGCCACATGGGATCTACAATAATCAACAGTTGAGGGTTCATCTCACCCTCTTATAGATATATGACCTACAATGACTTGAATTCAGAGTCTCTCCTTCAAAGTTACTTTCACGACACATGAGATTTATTTTCGAAAACCCCACTCCGAAATATTCCCTTCAGAATGTCTCATTCAGAGTCCTTCCCACAATGTTCAAGGGATCCCTCTGATGCTTTAAATCCAAACATCTTGTCGATTGACGATCATGATCTCTTCAAATCAATAGTTTCTTTTCTCCACTGAATAACACATGGTTTGAAGGAGTCATAACAGTCCATTTTAGGGACATAACTATTCTCAGGCTCTGTAGGTCTTCGATCCTGACTTTTGAAAACCTGAAAAGAAATTCTATGGTCATTACAAACTATAACACTTAAGGTTAAGATATCACTCGATTTGTAGGCTCTACATATAGGGAACATATAGAGTATTCGATTAGGTAACAATTCACCCTTAGTCATTTTCATGATTCAACAAGGGAATAATAAACATCATAACATAGCTCATCCTACAACATTCAAAATCATAAGTTAAGTACACAAATATTCTCTTAGATTCATACATTCATATATGTTATCATGTAATTGTTCCATTCATGAGCATTCATATAAATCATTCATAGTTAGTTTCATTACATACAACACTTATCTGTTAAAGAAGATTCCAAATCCAACTGACTGAGAGAGGATGCCTCTCCTACCAACCCTAGGCCTTGATATAGATTCATTGTCTACAACATGCCACCCCCATGACAAGACATGATACCACCAAGGAATTTGAATCTGCAAGGTTCTAAGTCTGCAATTATCCAATCCTTCCTCCTATGACACAACAAAAGTTTCCACCTCCCACTGAGATTCAGGTCTCTACAGTTTTATCAGGTGGTTTCTAAACTATATTTCCTCTACACAAGGGATTCCCTTCTCTTCTCAATATTCCCTCAATGACCTCCCCTTACCAGTGCCAGTTTTTGTCCAGTAAGCACCAAGCTTCAACCCACTATTTCTTTAGTTTGGGATTCCAGGTCTTCTCTATCCAGGTTGATCATAAACAAATCAAACAAGATTCATATTATCTTCTAGAAACCTATTCCTTTATTTCTCATGCATCACATCCATGCTTCAACACTTTGTTTCTCATCTCTGAGTCTTTTTTTTGCTATTGCGGGGTCACCTTTCTATCTCTTGAGTGAAACCTCTATTGCGGGGTCTCCTTTCTGTCTCTAAGTGAAACCTCTATTGTGTGGTTCTTCTCCTATCATATTACCATCCTCCAACTTTCTTTCTACATGCATGTTTTTCCTTCCCTGGTCTTCTTTTCCATCCCCTTGGGATCTCTATAGTTCCCTGCAGACGTAACCTGCAATCTGCCATTCAAAATATGAAGGGGCAGTTCTGTGGTACATTCACCCATTAGTTATTTAGGTGGCCATTCTCTCTCTATATGGGCCAACTACCACATTTATTAATTTCTCAACCACCTATGCAACCTTATCTTTAATGGTCACATGGTCTCCTCACCAGTATGGTATGTTAGTAGGTGAAGTTATCATGTTTGCAAGAATAGATTAGCTTGTTGTGTAAGATTCATATTTTCTTCATTGATGCATGTCATCTCCACTTCACTTGGCCATTCCATAAGTCCATCCACCTAATAAATTCCCTCTAGTGTATCATGGTCATTACTTATCAAGGTTGTTTCTGTCTCTCAGTTAGCAGTTTTGGTGTTTATATTAAATCAAAACACAATTGCATGCCTCATATTGTTAACATATGAAGTTTGTGCATAATTACAATATTGGGAGAAAACAAGGTGTTACATCCCCCTCCCCCTTAAAGGAACATCATCCTTGGTGTTTAAAACACCATGTATATACAATTATACATTAAAAAAAAATGGTATGCAGGTTTCATGGCATCTTCTAGCTCCCATGTAGCTTCATATGCTCCAAAGTTTTTCCATTGCACCTTGACCTACATGATGGCTTGGTTTTGAAACATTGTTTCTTTCCTATCTAGGATGTATTGGGGCTCTGGCTAGAATTATCCCTTTCATTCCACCTATATTACAATCCAATAAATAACATGATTAGAATCATGGAAATATTTCTTTAACAAAGACACATGTAATACATTATGTTCTCTAATAGTAGATGGTACGACAAGTCTGTTTTCTACTAGTCCTATTCTCTCTAGGATTTCAAATGGTCCACAATATCATAGATCCAACTTAGCGCACATCCCCATTATCAGAGAAATCCTCTTGGGTTTCAACCAAAGATACACATGGTATCCTACTTTAAACTCTCTGGGGGTTCTCTTGCTATTAAGATATATCTTTTGTCTATATCGACAACTTTATGGTAATGTCTTATCTGAACTATGGCTTGTTCCATTTCCTTCAGTAACTTAGGTCCAAGTGTGATTTTTTCCATTGGACTATTCCACTTAGTCAAAAATACACACTTCCTGCAATATAGAGCCTTAAATGGACTCATCTTCAATGATTCCTTATAACCATTGTTGTATGCAAATTCTACCAAAGGTAGACATACTTCCCACTGCTTGGGTCGATGCATAACATGCATTCTTAACATGTCTTCTAATAATCTATTCACCCTTTCGGTCTGACCATTGGTTTGAGGATGGCATTCATGCTAAACACCAACTTAATTTCTAAACCTGCAAATAAACATTTCTAGAAATTTGAGGTGAACTTGGCATCTCCGTATGAAATTATGGTTTTAGGCAAACCTTGCAACTTGAATATCTATTTTATGAAAACATTGGCAATTTATATGGCTTTAAAAGTAGACTTTATTGGAATAAAATGAGCCTCCTTTCTCAACTTATCCACTACGACCATGATTGAATCATGTTGTTTTATTGTCTTTGGTAACCCCATGATAAAATCCATGGAAATAACTTCCCATTTAGATTTTGGTATTTGTATGGGTTGCAATAGTACAACAGGGTGTCGATGCTCGACTTTGACCTATTGACACTCCAAATACTTCACAATATGATGAGACATGGCTTACTTCATACGACACCGATAATATAGTTTCCTAAATGTTGTCACCATTTTCTAGTAACTAGGGTGACCTACATAAGGTATCATATGGAACTCATCCATAATAAAGAACCTCAATTATGCCTAATTAGAAGCATACATCCTATTATTTTACAACAAAACATCATCATTCCATACCTGATATCCTTCGTACCTCTTTTCCTTAGGTTCTTTCTACCATTTTTCCTTCACTTGACTGAAGAATTCATCCTACGACAAGAGGGTCTTAATCCTCTATTTAAAATCGAACTCTCCTACACTTGTTGATGCTAAGTGTACTATCTGAATGATTTAGATGGATGTATCAACTTCTTTGTTCTCATTTCATTTTATATGTTTGATTTCAAAGTCAAACTCGCTGATTAGTGCCATCCACCTGGCCTGTCTAGAATTCAACCTAGGTTGGTCGAATAAATACTTTAGACCACAATGGTTAGTCATGAGGATAAATATCCTCTCGAGCAATTAATGTCTCTAAATATTCAACGCATGTACAATTGCTACAAGTTATAGGTCATGGGTAGCATACTTCTTCTCATGTTCATTCAAATTTCATGATTCATAAAAACCACTTGTCCTTATTGCATTAGAACTCCATCTAGTCCCTCTTTGCATGAATCTTTGCAAACCATGAAGTATTTTTATGGGTCTGCAATCTTTAAAATAGGGGCATTGCTCAACAGTCGCTTCAGTTGATGGAAACTATCTTCACACTGTAGTGGCCACATGAACCTCTTTCCCTTCCTTTGTAATGAATTAATACTAATATTTTTTTATCTTGAAGAATCCATGGATAAGCCTCCTATAATATCCAGTGAATCCCATGAAGGATATCACTTCTTTCACATTTCTAGGGGCAAGCTAATCCATGATTTTCTTGATCTTTATAGGGTCTACTATGACTTCTTTAGCTAAGATTACATGGCCTAGATATTGGATTTCATTTTTAAATAAATCACACTTTCTGAATTTGGCATACAACTATTACACCTCAAAATTACTCACTTCGCAAGTGTCGCAAGTGTTGTCATTTCAAGTGTCGCAAGTGTCGCATCTCAACCGCAAGTGTATAAGTGTTGCTGACATCATATTTCCTTCTTGCCTGCCATGCCTCCAAAAACATGACAGGGACACTTAGGACACCTCAGAGATTAGTTGTGAAGAGGAGGAATCAGTCTACTAGAAATGCAAGTCTCTTGCTATTGGAAGGACCACTAAGAATTGAGTTTTAGGGAGGAGCGCTTGCCTATACATTGTTAGGGAGTGTTATAACGCTCTGTCTACCCTTCTGGGGGAGTGTTATAACACCATCACTTGCTTTCCTTCTCTTGGGGAGCGCTATAATGCTTTGATGCCCCTTTTGAGGGAGCGCTGCCTATTCTAGGCAAAAATTGGTTTGTTGAGAAGATTGAGGGAAAGATCCCCTCAATATCTGAAGGCAGTTGGATTTGAATCCTTGGTCAAGCCATGATCTTAGGGAAGATCCATAACTAAAGGAGGAAAATCCTCAACTTACCCCAAAAATATCTCAAGTGGTTGGGCCTCTCCAAGCCTATTTAAACAGGCCTTCTCATGGTGAAAGGATGGGGGAGAAGGAATTGTGAAGCATCCAACCTATGATCTCATGAAAAAGGTGTCTTTTAGAAAATTAGCATTCAGTGTGTGGACTGTTTGAGCAAGGGTTCAGACGATGAAGGCTTGACGAAGTTGCTACACTCACATCTATGGCTGTAAGTATTCTTTGTTGTTATTCTCATTAATATAATATGCTTGGCCTGTTTCTTTCAATTCTGTGTTTGATCTCACATGAATTTGTCTCTAATCGATAGATATATTTTGAACTAAACTCAGTAGAGTAGGAAGTTGTTTGTACTTTTGTTTGTCTATAGGGCTTATCGAGGAGTTCAAGATCAGAGCTCAACTTGGACCGTGCAGGGACAAACACCGGTAAAAGGTACTTCTTTTCTCCTTCCTCCTCACACATTAGTTTATATAGATCTAAAAGGAAGTCAGTGTCCATGATAAGAATCTTCTTTCTTAAGAGTTAAGAGTCTAGCTCTCAAGAGGATATCTACCTGTCCACAGAGAGATTTTCCTTCAATAGAAATTGGCGACTCCACTGGGGATCGAATCAAAACTTTCGGTTTTAGTTTTCCTCATAGACCTTGTCTTAACCTTTGTTATTTTTAGACCTTTTTCAACCTGTATGTTTGATTTCATATGCTGATTGACTCTTTACCCCATCACATTCATCTCAATTGCCAAAGTTTGACTAAAATTTTGGGTTTTTAAGACAATTTTGTGAGCTGTGGAAGCCCAGTGCTCCCCTACCTTGTTAGCAGGGTGCCAACACTCCCTGTTGGTCTTAGACAGAGTGTTATAATGCTCTGGTGCCCCTTGCACTAGAGCGCCAACCCCTCTTTGCAAAAAAATCCTTCCCAGAATTGCATTTTCTGAGATCCAATCTCTATTTTTCACTTGCTGAGATTCTTTGTGATTCAATGCTTCCTCCTATTGACCTTTAACATCCTTCCTTCTGAGAAATAAGCACTTTGTTGTTCAGATTTTGTGGCCTTCTTCCTTTTTTTTTGAGTTTTTCTGGTGTTGAGAACTTGGAATCAATCCACTGCTCTCTTCTCTCTTATCCGACTGAGCAGGAACTCTGGTGAAGGGCATCATAAATCTATGAATCATCTCATTTGGTTTATCAAGGTCATTGTTCTTAAACATCTCTCTTTTGTGTGAATTGTTTGATTTTTCTTTGTTATATTTTGTTTTCTCTTTGCTTCTTGTTTCAATCATAGCAAGAGGGTGTGTTGTTTGTGCGAAATCCGCTTATGCTTGTCCAAATCTCCTTGTTCTGAAAGAGTAGTTGGCAGGAGAAGTTTTTGCATTGAATTAATCATCATTCACATAGAAACGACAACAATACATATTAGTGATTGGTTTACATATTAGAAGGCATTTCTGAAATGTTTTAACATTGCATTGGATTTGATTGAGAACCAATTGATTGAGGACATTCCATATTAGTGTTTGATAGTGAAAACAACTCTTTCTCTTTCCCTTAAATAGGCGTTCAATGAAAAGAAACGATTGCTTATCATCTTTTATGCATTTTTTGGGAATTTGAGTCATCATTCCATCAGTTTCACTTTCATACACCCTTTGAGTAAAGAACAACTGTAAAACAAACGCTAATTAAAAACTATCTAGAACATTTTTTGTTTTTAGGATCTTCCACCAATAGTAGACTAGGGTTAGCACTTTGGATTAGGCTGTGAGTACAACTCTCCAAAGTTTTCAAAAAAGACATTAGCATCCTGAGCTAGGGAGAGTCAAATCCAATTGTCATATTGGTTTTCTGGGATCCCCCTCTCACACAGGGGTTACGCACGAGGTCGCATTCGGGTGAATTATACAGATTATCCCTACGTGGTTCAACTGTTTGTAGTGTTCGGATCATATATTGGGGGTCACTTGAAGGTATACCCACGATTATGTGTGGGAGCCTCTCGGGTTGATTTCGGACTTGTTATCCTGCCCATATGTTTCGGATCGGACTGTCGAATGTACCCACCCAGGGACTCACTACAAATTGGTATCTTTAGTTTCCATAATCTTTAGGTACTTACACAAGGTGACGGTGAAGGGAAGTCTCACTGTACCTAGAATAGACATTGGTCAAACTCACTCGGGCTCCTTGGAGGGTAAATCCACAATTACTGCATGGACGCTTACACCATGGTGAAAGTCCATTAAGTAGGTCACCATTGTAACTATTCCACCATATCCTAGCCCCTTCTCGACTTGATCACGCGATGTTGGATTTCATCACCAACTAGTACGATCATCGAGAGAAGTTTTTTTTTCTTGGTTGATTCCTAGATTTTATTAGCGTATGTTGTTTCTTTTTGTTAGTTGGCCTTAGATTTTCAGTGTGTTCTGTTATTCTCCACAATTGATCCTGTAGAAAATAAAGGTCTTCGTCGATCATGTAGGATGCAAGGGCTACCTCTGGAAGTTTATCAACCCTTACCTCCTAACCCTCTAGACGAAAACTACCATAGAGAGGTAGAAAATCAATAAGATGTTGGAAGTGTTATTACTCCTCCGTTAGATAACTCAAAAGGTGTTTTGGTTATGGTTGAAAATACCACTACATGTTTGTCGATAACCCCTCTAGAACCACTTTTAGTTCGTTTAGAATCCCTTGGGAATGTCATAGACGAAGAGGTCCCACAATTACCAGAGAGGATTTTTACTGACACATATATGGGATCCACAGAACCAATCTTTGGTGATGAGTATATGACTCCTATTCTTCCTAGCATAGCAGTAGATATCAATCCCACACCTACTCATTCTGTATGGAGGACTTCATTGGGACGCGATCTCTAAGAACATTTCGAATCCTTTCGACAGCCCTTTGATCCTCATGACCCTCCTAGTGAAACAAGACCATCCGGTCAAACCATGAATCACCCAGTCAATTAGGTTATTAACCCTACTGTTACACCAACACAAGTCCATCCTAATGCTAGACTCATCACCTCTACTCATCTCCAAATCACTTCAATTTCTACCCCCGTTTCTACAAGCTTTTACTCTACAGCTCCACCTATTCCACATGATCCTGCTGGGACATCTACTCACCCAAGAATGCAGACCTTTGCTAGCCCGACACAACCAGCTGGAGGGAAACCACCATCTAACGAACCTTTCCCTCTTGGAGGACTACCTTTCCATGGTGGGCCTACCCCTCCCGGGGGAAATCCCCCTTTTCATGCTCCTCCTAGAGGGAAACCTCCGTTTGCCATTCATACCTTGGTTGTAAATCCACCACTGGCAGGGGGGCAACCTTCATTTACTGGAAACCCTTCACAATCCTAGGGAGTATCTTTAGGAGGCACTTTCATTCAACCCCACATTCGAGGGAACTCATCTCATAATCCACTAGGAGGGGTATCAAATCCTGTTCCTTCCAGAACATCTTACGGACAATCTTATTCGGGCGGCATCCCAAACAACACCTGGAGTTCTCTAGGATCACAATCTCATCCTCCTCATGGGTTTAATGTGTATCTGCCTCTGGGATCTACTCCTTACCATTCTCAAGGGAAATGTTTTTTTCCTCCTCATGGGCAAATAAATCACCCAGCCTATAACGCTCAGACCCTACCGGGTTATGCAAATGTTTCTCATCCATCATCAAATCCTATTTATCCTAGCCAACAACAACCGTATGTAGGAGGACCTACTGGTTACAACTATCTAACTAACCTAGTTTATGGTCCTACTGGTGTTCTTATGCTGCACCAATATCATCCACAAATTAACCGACAACTACCTTTCCTTGTGACTCTGGATCTCCCAGAATTGTCTCGGTTAACTAATGATCCTATTTTTCATTCACCGGTTTGGCCAGTCATTCCAGCTAAACTTCCTTCTGATATTCTGAAATTTGACGGAAAATCTAGCGAAGATCCAAACAACCATGTGATGAATTTCAATTTGTGGTGTTCATCAAACTCCCTCATGGATGATTCTGTACGTTTGCGTCTTTTCCAACCAACACTTACAGGCTCGGCAGCAAAGTGGTATATTGAACTAACATGTGCTTATTTTCATGCTTTCAATTCCCTCACCATGTCTTTCCTCATGCACTTTCAACTACCTATTCGCTATGAGATGGGTATTGCACTCTTGACCTCCCTTCGTCAAACTAACTCCGTGCATATCTCTGACCATATTCATGAGTGGAGGCGAGGACGAAGGATGATCAAGGCAATCATTCCTGACATATTATTGGCAGAATGGTTTACTAAATCACTTTTACCCCCGATCGCTCGCGATGTCGCTATGGGTGGCACAGTCATAGAGGAACAAGCCATCGCTTGGGCTCAGTATTTAGATTTGATTTATTCCCAATTTGGTACTTTGTATGATTTTCTTCTGAATGATGCTCAAGCCAATACCGATCCATCTAAGCCATCATCCTCATCTCATGTGGATGGTGTTATCGGTTCCGTCAAAACTCAATCTTTTTCCCAATCGACCACACTCTCCTCTACTTCCCCTCAAACTTAGATCTCTGAGGTTAATGCAGTTCAATCTTCCCCTTCACAACAATCCGGAGGTAAGAAGAAGACAAAGAATAAGTCAAAAAATAACAATGAACAACCAAAAAATCAAACACCTGCTACCAAAAAGCAAACACAATAGAAACTAAAATTCCCATGTATCATTTGTGATGATGATCACTACACTTGAGACTGTTCGCTTCACAATGAAGTGGCCAAAATTTTCCAAGGAAAGTCACAACCCATTGTGCTTACTCAGCCTTTTCCACAACAACAATCCATGGTTGCTGAAACCCCCTCTCCTGGGGGCAGTTCTATCCATCCTAATGATGAGGCCTCGTCAAGTGCACATATTTATATGTTTAATGGGATTAATTTGACCACTTTCTCTAAGACATACGACACACTAGGTAACCCTGATAAAGGAAAATACACTAATGGTATTGGTCATTTACCGGATCCATCATCATCCTTTGTTAGTCTTCCATCGGTTAATCCTCGGTCTGGACCAATTTAGATTGAGAAACCCACATTCGACTCTATCTTATGCCCTCCTAAGAGTATTATTCGTAAAGCTACCTTTAATCCTAGTTCACGTGCCACCCAGAACTACAACATTGTTGAAGATTTGGCTCAAGCACCGTGTGATATGTCTGCGTTAGAAGTTCTACAGCACTGTCCCAGTCAACGTAGAACACTCTTGGCCACTCTTGGTGCTGTTGATCTTGAGTTGTCCAACCAGATCATGTTTAACCTAGACAATTATACGTCTAGAATCTCCCACCAAATTGCTTTTCAAGTTGATGTTGTTTTTCATAATCAACAAATCCACCGAACTATTTTGGATGAGGTAGCCTTGACTTGTGTCATGTCTTTAGTGTGTTGGAAAGGTTTAAAATCACCCACACTTAAAAAATCCCCAATGGTGTTAAACGCCTTCGATGGGCGAGGTTTTCATCCCCATGGGCTTTTACAGTCCTTGTCCATCCAATTGGGTGGAAAAACTGTTACTGTTGATGTCGAGGTGGTCGATGCTCCCCTCGATTACAACTTGTTACTTGGAAGAAGTTGGTTTTATGCTATGACTGTCATTGCCTCATCAGTTTTTCGATGTGTCCAATTTCCTCATCAGGGCAAAATTGTCACTATTGATCAGTTGGATTTCTGCATGACCGATGCTCGTGCTCCCGCTACCAACAATATTCCTTTATTGGGAGACCACAAGATCACATATGAAAGCATTGGTTTTGGCTTACTAAAAGATTCTAGCCTCATGGGTACCTGCCCTACACCACTTCCACCGACTACACATCATATTTCCACCGTTGATATGATTTTGACCGTGGCTATTCAATCTTTCGAATCATCTGACCCTTGGATTATGCCTTGTCCGTTGGAATTCGATGCACTAGGTGACACCGTGCCACTTAGTCCAGCCGAAACATCATACATTTCTATCCAATCTGCTTCTCCCTCGTCATATGACCAACATCTATTGGCACCTGACATTTCCTCGATGCAATCACGGTTGAGTTCCTTATCGTCTGCGATCGACTACATTTCCCCAATTTTCCCCTCGAATGAATCTATCATGAAAATGTTTCACATTGAAAAACTACCTTGGGATGATAACCATCATCAATCCTCTTTTCTTCCCCCTCGTGAAGAAATTCAAGAAGATATACTGTCTATCTTCCCTCCTGATGTTGATTTTCTATCGTCTCCCATGCCTTCAACTTCCGATGATTTGGATCTGGTAGTGGACATGGTGATTTCTTCTGTAGATTTATTGGAGCCTGATCTCCTTACCCCTATCGTGACACTCGACATGTGTTCCTTCCTGAGTGATTATCTTCCATCCAGCGAAGATCTCCTGGAAGCCATGACCAAGTTTTGTCCCTTGACATGGTATCCTTCCAAAGCCTTATCCTCTTGGAAGCCATGATCAAGAAGAACCCACGAGCATAGTTTCTCTTCACTATGGCAAGCTCGTTAAAAAATGAAACAGAAGCTTTGAGCATAGTTCTTTTCCTGTGTCCATCTCGTTAAAAAATGAAACAGTCACCTCCCTTGAACCTTCTTTTCATCCACCCTTCTCATTTTTCTCATCTACTAGAGAAATTGGTGATGACTTCAGAGTCGATGAATGAATTGAAGCTTGGAGGGCATGTCTCCAGCCTTTTATGATCTTTCTGGAGCTAAGCCACTAGCTCTCAAGATGGGGGCATACCAAGATTAGTCTTTGTTCTTTCTCGTGCTCGTAAATACATGAGAATGCATCTGGGTAAATTTTTATCTCTTTTTCGGACCTGTATGGATACATGAAAAAGGAACCCCCTGGAGTCTCCTTTAAGCCCTTTTCAGACTCTCTAAACATGAAAAGATTGTCAAGTGATCTTGCTTCCTTTCCCACTCGTTAAAAGGTTTGAAAGGGCGTCTTTCGAGTGATAATTTATCTCTTTTTCGGCCTCGTGAGACTAACATTACGAAAAAGGATAACATTGGAGTCATCTTTAATTTCTTTTTAGACTCTCTAAACATGAAAACATTGCCGAGCGACCTTGTTCTCTTCACGCTTGTTAAAGTATTTGAAGAAAACGTCTGTTGAGCGATAGTTTATCTCTTTTTCTGTCTCATCAGATTACTTTATGAAAAAGGAACTGAGAGAGTTCTCTTTTAAGTGTTTTTCTAGACTCTATAATCATGAAAAACCTTTGAGTTTTCTATCTTTGGACTCATTAAAACAAACATCGACAGGCCCATATGGGACCAAACCCTTACTTCTTCCAATTCGTTAAACAAAGGAAGAGGAACTTACCGAAGGTGAGTTATATCAAGCATGTGTTACCCCCCTCGAGCTCGTTAAATCAAAAATAGGTACTCATCTATCTGGATGGGGGAAAAATTGAAAGAAGCAATCCAAGCAGTTTTTGAGAACATTACCAAGCAACTCTTAGAGTCGCCCTTGAACATGACAATTTTTCTTTGCACACATTTTAATCTGCTGAACCTCTGTACTAAGCCAATCCTTTGAGTTTCTTTTACTCCTTTGGGTCACCCAACGTAAGTCAGAGCATCCACTGCATCATCAAGTTTTGGTCCATGTCATGTTTCTGTTGTCATGCCTCAATGTTCAAGGGAAGTATCTGCCTCGAGAGTTAGCCATCAAAAATATCTTATTTCAATACCCATGTCAGTCCATGTTCATTTGGTCTACCAATTACATCTCTGTGTCCATTTCGTGTCATTGATGGGGGATACATTAAGGCCCTCCTTCGACGAGTCTATTCCTGTCGACTTCAACACATTATCTAGGAAATAGAATTAGAAACCAGTTAGTACTTTGGGACCTGCATGCCTCAATGGTAGGCCTCCTCACATTTGACAGTGGGTTTACATCATTGACCTCTGATCAGATGATTCCATGGATGTTCGACTTCAGCTCATCCATTCACATTCGATGGAATGTACTAGAAGTACCTTGGGAATCATTGACATCAATGGTGATCTCCCTCGCGCTTGTTAATGGCTTACATCATTGATCGGTAATCAAGTGGTTTTTGCCATGTTTAACATTAGGAAATCTATTCACATGGTTAGATTCATACTACATCGGGATCGGTAAGAAGACCCAGGGTTGAGTGATCAATCTAATATGTACTTTTCCCAGGTTGCGAAGGCGTTTCTTTTGAACAATGACACATGTACCGTCACATAGATCCACTTTGTATTGGTCGTGTCTATGTCTTGTCATCTCGTGGATCCACTGTGTATTCTTCATGGCTACGATCAGTTCAGGTCATGGGAGTATAGATCCATAGTGTATTTTCAGTGGCTATATTTTTTATCAATATAATTATGGATCCGCAGTGTATTTATGGCGGCCATACCTTGAAAATCTCTATCACTCAAGCATAGGTATGCCTGCCTTGGGTTTGAAGCATGTCTTAATATTTGTTTGATGGTTGTGTGTAGATTTTGTCAAGTTCTCTGAGGCCGCAACCTTGCTTGAAAGTCTACAAAGTATTTCAGTTATCAGTTCTCGTCTTCTAACTTCACACTTTGGGGGGCAATCTGTTACACCTCAAAATTACTCACTTCGCAAGTGTTGCAAGTGTCATCATTTCAAGTGTCACAAGTGCTTCATCTTGACCACAAGTGTATAAGTGTTGCTGACATCATACTGCCTTCTTGCCTATGCCATGCCTCCAACAACATGACAGGGACACTTAGGACACCTCAAAGATTAGTTGTGAAGAGGAGGAATCAGTCTATTAGAAATGCAAGTCTCTTGCTATTGGAAGGACCACTAAAAATTGAGTTTTAGGGAGGCACGCTCGCCTATACATTGTTAGGAAGCATTATAATTCTCTGTCCACCCTTCTGGGGGAGCGTTATAACACCAGTGCTTTCTTTCCTTCTCTTGGGGAGTGCTATAATGCTCTAATGCCCCTTTTGGGGGAGCACTGCCTATTCTAGGCAAAAATTGGTTTGTTGAGAAGATTGAGGGAAAGATCCCCTCAATATCTAAAGGCAGTTGGATTCGAATCCTTGGTCAAGCAATGATATTAGGGAAGATCCATAACTAAAGGAGGAAAATCCTCAACTTACCCCAAAGATATCTCAAGTGGTTGGGCCTCTCCAAGCCTATTTAAACAGGCCTTTTCATGGTGAAAGGATGGGGGAGAAGGAATTGTGAATCATCCAACCTATGATCTCATGAAGAAGGTGTCTTTCAGAACATCAACATTTAGTGTGTGGACTGTTTGATCAAGGGTTCAGATGAGGAAGGCTTGATGAAGTTGCTACACTCACATCTATGGTTGTAAGTATTCTTCATTGTTATTCTCATTAATATAATATGCTTGGTTTGTTTCTTTCAATTCTGTGTTTGATCTCACATGAATTTGTCTCTAATTGATAGATCTATTTTGAACTAATCTCAGTAGAGTAGGAAGTTGTTTGTACTTTTGTTTGTCTACAGGGCTTATCGAGGAGTTCAAGATCGGAGCTCAACTCGGAACATGCAGGGACAAACACCGGTAAAAGGTACTTCTTTTCTCCTTCCTTCTCACACATTAGTTTATATAGATCTAAAAGGAAGTCAGTGTCCATGATAAGTGTCTTCTGTCTTAAGAGTTAAGAGTCTATCTCTCAAGAGGAGATCTACCTGTCCGCAGGGAGATTTTCCTTCAACAACAACTGGTGTTCTCTTAACACTTGTAACACCATTTTGAGATGCTCTTTGTGATCCTCTCAATTCTTGGAATACACCAAAATCATCCACAAACACTAAGAAAAACTTGTCTAAATACTTGTTGAGCACATTGTTCATCAAACACATGAACGTAGTTGGTGAATTTGTGAGCCAAATGGAACCATAATAAAATCATACTGTCCATACCTTGTCCAAGATTTTTTTGTGGATTTCCTCATATTTAATCCCGACTTGATGATATCCTGACCTCAAATCTATTTTTGAGAAAATTGTAGCCCCTATGAGCTGATCAAAGAGAACATCTATTCTAGGAAAAGGGTACTTGTTATTTATGGTCATCTTGTTTAGCTGCCTATAATCAATGCAATATTAAGGTATGATCCTTCTTGTTTACAAGTAGGGATGTTTCTCCACATGAGGACACACTCGACCTGATGTAACCCTTTTCCATCATCTCTTTCAACTACATCTTCAGTTCCACCAACTCGAGTGTACTCATCCTGTAAGGTACTCTTGATGCTGGCACTCTTGATGCTGGCACCAGGATGACATATTTCCAGGACGACATATTACCGGGATGACATATTTCCGGGACCACATGATATTTAGGTGGTTTTTCGGCACATGGTTTTTTGCCGATGGTTTTCTATTTCCAGTTAAGGAATTAGGGTTTTGGACTAATCCAGGTCATTGGGTTAGGGTTTTGGATTCTGTTGGCTCCTATATGTATATTGTATTGTAAACAATGTCACACAATGTATGAATATAATATATGCTGGTTTTCTTGGTTTGGGTTTCTAGGTGAAAAA
>JASDQU010587116.1:9288-31076 GCA_032191745.1 Picea mariana | reverse complement strand
TATCCCATAGATTTATTAGTAGCGACTTAGAAAAATGAATGCCAGTTCATCATGAATAGTTGAAAGATTGTCTACAATATAGAACTGTATATACCATACATGAAATAAATATCCCTCACTCGCTATCACTATGTGTTTGTTTGATGTGTCCAATAATGAATCTGAATATCATCAAGAGGGGAAGAAAAATTATTATACTACTACTAGTAATGAAACAATAACACTCCTCCTTTATGTATAAAGAAATCCAATAGCCAAACCCATGGCTAGAGTTGGCTACAAGCTTCTCCTAAATTTTCTCCGCTAAATATGGAAAAAATAAATACATAACGAAACAAAATCTAGCACACATAGTGCATCAATGAAGTGGAGGAGTACAATGGATTGTGAAACTATTAAGTCTGAGCTACTTAGAGAAAGAAGACCCCAACCAATGTTGGATCCAAAATGGTGGTTCATCCAAGTGCTATTGACCGAGCAAATCTTGATGGGTTGGTGGTGGGTGTGGAATTAAGTTGTGGGGTTGGAGATGGTTGGGGAGGGGATGAGAAGGATGCTAATAACCCCGCATAGAAGGATGTTTCTGTAATTTGAACATGTGTGAACCATCCACTGAGTCCCACCATAAAATCAAGTTGGATATGAGAAGAGGAAAAAACTAAGAAGCTGAAGAAATTTGATAAGATGGAGAAATCTTCTTTCGAAAATCAAATTCGGAATGGGCACCATCGCACCGAAGGGAAAAATGAGGAAAATAAAATTTGAAATGGGCTTCATTGGGAATAAGGAAGGTTATTCCGCCATTAATACTCATGTCCCCATGTAGACATGCACACATCAACTTGGTCATATTCTGAGAGTTGTACAGATGGTGATGCTAAAAGGTAAGGCTATGCTATTTATATCATGCCCCATTAACAATAAGTATATGACATTTATGTCATGCCCCATTTAGTGTATTAGAGTACCCGTCGACCAGAGAATGTATTGGACAGAACTCTGAATCAAACTAGATTCATCAGAGGGGGGATGGACGAAAAGAAATGGATGAAAAAGGTGGATGAATTACCGAACCTACACATGATGATTAGTGAAGTGAAACTCATAGTAATTTTTCCAAGTAACATGATTATCATGTAACTCAATATGATCAATTAACTCATATTAATTTTTCCAAGTAACATGATGATCAAGTATCTCAATTTGTTGTCAGTTTTCATTATTCTCCATATTCATGACAAGATTTACACTTGAAGGGGAGTTTCACATTACCCAAAGGCTATATACATGTCCAATAATCAAGGGTGAGAATTATAACCCCGAATAAAATCACATGGATTCCATAAATGAAATTAGAATAAATTTACTAATTATTTTTTATGATATTACTACCAATATTGTGAGCAAAGAGTTCACTTTTTGTTTCTTAGGAGAGACACTTGATACAAAAGTTTCACTATTATTCTTGATATTCAAATCTGGCCCACCAATCCAATCGCTAGCATTCATTATGGAACCTCTGTAATCCCTTCTCACCATCAATTTGAAACCTATGATTGAATGACTCATTTGAATTACGGTGGAGTAGGCCACATCAGAGACTCCTTCTCCACATAATACCCTGCCCCTCAACCCCAAAAAGAAAAGAAATACAGAAGAAAATCCGACAGAAGGAAAAGCATGGCCATGCTAAAAAAAAAACAAAAAACAAAGAAAAAAAAGTCCACAATAAAGAAAAAGTGTGAACCCACCCAAAAATCAAATTCAAACTTAAAAATCCTAAATTCTCAACTCTTCTCTAATTTATGTTCACCGACTCCACCAAACGATTCAATATTCTTCCTCCAAATGTAGCCAATACAAAGAATGACATGGATCAACATTCCTTTCAGTTTTCTTCACCAACTTCCCAAAATGATCCATGCTTCTTCCTCTCCCAAGGTACCAATCTACATCCCTAGCTTCTAAATTCCTCTTCTCTTCCAGCCTCACAATGGTACCATTGGTACACATTTGCAAATGGAATAAATCACGAGTAACTCACTCTAAGGGATCAACATGACATCAATTACTTATTTCATCTTATCTTCTCGACGAAGCCAATCATATAGTTACCCTCTCTAGGCACTCTTTGGGAGGCTCTCTCATTAGGTAGTATCGTTTGTAGTCATTTCCCAATGTGAAGCTTCTGCGTTGGTACAGGTTGGTCGATGCCAACGCCACCTTTCGAAACGTGTTTGGCATAATTATTTTGATTTTATTAAATATTTTTTTTTTCTTTTTTAATTTGATTTTTTTTCTTAATATTATACATCAATGGTAAATGATTCAATTTGAATTACAATAATTAACATATTTTAAAATTTGGTAAAATATTGTTGAAATTTGAGTCCCAAAAACCATTTTTAGAGTGAGCTTGTTAAGTATCTATGTCAACAAATATTAGCATTGCTTTTCCATCCACTGTTTTGCTAAGTATTTTGTTTATGATTAGTAAGGTGATGTCATTTTTTTAAGCTATTATCTTTGTGTAAGTATTTAGTTGCAAGACCCAACATTTCCATTTCATTTCATCTAAATAATCTAGAATGTTAATACATGGATAATGTCTCATCCTCAATGCCATGTCCCCAATTTTAATTGTCGCGGTTAATTTTGATTAATGAAATAACATAGTGAAAAGAAAAAATATAGATTAATCTAAATAGTCATATAGAAAAATAAGAGCTCATATAAAACAAGCATATCATTTTTACAAGGGGCCACTACATAATTTAGAAAAACACTACAATATTTTTCGGTTCTTAATTTACATTAAAAAAACCAAACATAAAATATTTGACCATGAAGATTCCAAACTAATCCATTCCAACTCATTCCCAAGTTCTTTTATGAGGATGAATTATTTTATGGTAAATCCTGGCGGAATGTCAGTCGTTGGAATCAAACAATAGATTCATGCTTGCATGGCTTCATCACTAGGTTGTAGAAAGTTCTCTTGAAAATTCCTTAAAGTTCTCTTGAAAATTCCTATGATCGAGAATGGATATCATAGGAAGACCCCCTCTAGCTTTTCCTAAGAAGAAATGTGTTGGAGTAGGACAAGAATTTGAAACAAAATCTCGGGTAAATGAATAATGCTTCGACCCTATTATATTCCCAAAAAATATCTTGCTGATTGTGAGTTAAAACAATAGCCTAAAGCCTTAAAATTCAGTTCGGAAACACTTTGAAATTTTTATGAAAAGACTTTTCCTTTTCTGAACATCGCATGAATAAAAGTTCGGTGTAACACAACGTGTATCACAAGGAAACAACTCCCATGCAATACGATGTTTATCTCCCAAAATAAAGACTTGAAAACTTAGAAACATTTGAGGAAGTTTTTGTATCTTGGGAAGAGGATATTTGCTGCAGTGTGACATATCGCACTAAAATAATTTTGGTGTCGTAAACCGCAAGAGAAAAAAATTTCTGGCGATGCGATAAAGGAAGGAGATTTCTTTTTGTTGAAAGAAAATGATATTTCTCACAATGCGATAAAGGAAGGAGAATTCCTTTTGTTGAAAGAAAATGATATTTGTGACGATGTTATAAATGAAGGATAATTCCCTCTACCATGAGGAAATAAATAATATTGTACGATGCCATAAAATGGGAGTGTCGCAAGGTGAAGATCTTTTAGAAAGTGCGGTACAGTACAATTTAATAACATGGATTGAACATGTCGCATGGACGAAAAAATTTAGTGGTGAAAAAGCACATGTGTCGCATGAAAATGATGTTGTGTGGTACATTGTGTATAGCATGAAGCCCAAAATTCATATATTGAGTTTTCAACAATATATCCATACAAACGATGAAGTAGACCGTACACACGAAGTGTACAGATGAGGACATGGATGAGGTCTAGCGGTGCCAGTTTTATGCACAGGTGGTTATGCCAGATTATCGTTCACGTGGTGAAATCTCTTAAATGATTGGCATGATTTCATAGCTGTTAAATACCCAGAGCACTAGGGAAGGATGTTATTTTCAATTACCATCACGATCAATGAGAAAAAAAAGGCTCGTTCGCTGAGTAATGTGTAATTAATTTACATCAACCATACCGATGAAGAAGTGAGAAAGTAGAATATCAAAGGAGACTCGGTGTTTGCTAGTTGAAAGGAGTTTTAAGATAAATACGATTTATATTTTATAATAAAAGTGAAGGATAAATTCTGAATTCTTTGTTAAAATTTCAATAATGAAGGGTATCATTTTAGACATAACATATTTTGAGAGTGAAACCGAACCTCAAAACATAAAAAAAAATGAGGAGAAATTGCATTGTGAATTCTTAATCAATAACACAATATTTTTATGTAGATGGGTGAAGTAGTTTTTATGGTGGGTTTTCAAACTTGTTTTGCAAGATATCCATCATAAATTATATTTTTTTTGTGTTTTGTGAAATATCCATCAAAGATTATATTTCTTTTGTGTTTTACAAGTTATAGCTTCTAAACACTTTATTTGATTAGAATATTTTACTAAAACCTATTTTTATTTCAATGCATTTTTTTTTTGTTAGAAACACAATATTTTTTTGTACATGGTTGGAGTAGTTTTAATGGTGAGTGATCAAACTTGTTTCACAAAATATCCATCATAAATTATATTTTTTTGGGGGTTTTTCAAGTTATATATTCTAAAATGGTTTTTCGATTAAAAGACTTTGCTAAAACTTCGTCTCATTTCAATGCATTGTTTTTGTTAGAATTCTTTTCCTTGCAACTAGATCCAAAATTTCCATTGAAAAAGATGGCATCTTTAGGTATTGATGCTTACATCTGTAAATTGTTTGATCCAAGGTTGTGGAGGTTGCTGCTAAGTCCTTTAAATGATTTTCTAGTCATCATTTGGTCCAAAAAGAGATGTAATGTACCCCAAAATTTAGCCAAAAAAAAATGTTTTCTTCTAATAGAGGGGAAAATAACTATGAGACTTGTTGTCCACTACATTAAAAGTATGTCCAAGGTTTTTAACCATTCACTTCTTTATTGGTTTCAAACATTCATTAATAGACATTAATAGACGCCATTCCTCAATTTTAATGAATTTTAAAACCTTATTTATATTACTCCCCAAAAAAAGTCATTTACTACTCGCATATTATTGGCATCCCTTCATAAACCTTCTTACTTTATTCTTGTGGCACCATGAAGAATTTCTCCATAGTAATTTTACTCCTAAATAAAAACTATAAGACAACCCAAAATACATGACCTATAACATTCAAGGTAAAACATTTTATCCAGAAGGGATGTATAATGTGCTACCCATAAATATACCTTCACATATAGTTATTGTACTATCCTATAGAACTTTAAGGATTCTTCCATATACATTAAATCCTAAAATATGATAACCCCTACTCTTAATGATAACAAAATATCCTCATTACCTTTTAAATTAATAAAGTTATAATAAGGGTTCTACCCATAACTATTTACATGAAGAAATCTACCTACATAAGGGTTTACATGAGATTCCAAGTCCTAGGTGCCAACTAGGTTTTCTTTCCATGCATAAGATAACCCACTATATAGACTATATTCCAAACCCACGACGTAGTTTTATGGTAACTCTCATAGGCATGGGGTGGTGAACACTAGGACCTGGAACTAGGAGGTAGGGTAGCTGATGTTAATGCATTAAAGTCATGGTATGGTATGACAATGTCTAATTACTTCTGCGATACATGTGAGATTTCACGCCTCAGACACTAGGCCACTGTCAGCCCTCCACTTCACAATTTTCACATGGTCGGAGGCGAATGTACCCTCGGTCATTTCCTCCATTACGAGCGATGGGCTTGAGGCCCATAATTTTCCAAAGGAAATCTCTTCCTTACACTTGTCTACTAATTTTTTCTCATCCCCATCGTCAACCTGGTAACTAAACTACTCTGTAGAACCACAGAGGTAGATCTGAGCCCTGTAGACCATGTATATTGGCGATCCTTGAATTACATAAGTAATTTCTTGGAGCTTTGATACACTATTCCAATGAGGTTCTGGTAGAGTGTTTCCCCTATTTCGTTACTTTCTTTAAAATAAATTTATAGAATGTTTTGTCTTCTCCCTGAGTTATTTAAAGGTTTGGAATACCTACACTCTTCCAAGAACCGTAGTTGTAGCGCTCTTATTCCCTGAACTGCATATCTTATGTTTTTACTTCCCCAACTTAAACTCATCATAAGTGAATTTGTGATTTTGTAAGATGTAGAATAGGTATTTTGTGCATGGAAAGGTTCACTCAGTCTGTAGTTAAATCTCTCTACATACAATTTCTTTCTTGCCAACAGTTCAGGTCAGTACTCAATATTTCGATAGAGAACCTCGTATTTCCCATTGGAAAATCATTACTTGGTGTCTCATGCTTGTTTTATTGTAAGGGACCACAAACCCTTATTACTGTTTGCATTCCCTGTCAATAAGAAATAAACATATAATTTCTAGAGGTTACCCTATGGTGAGGGATCTGATGGTATCGTGAATGAGATGTTGACTATTTTTCTGACTTCTTTAAATGTACTCATTGTTTCTATAATACATTCACTTACCTTTTGGTTTACTGAGGCAAGGGGTCTGTCTATTTAAAATTTATGAGGACACTACGATAATTCTCATTCCTTGAAATCCCTTGCCATCACTGTAACACAAGTAATCTTGATAACTAGCCCCTATAACTAGTCTTTGAATTTACTTCATCTCTGGATTAATTCATTTGATTTGTAATGTTCCCAATATTATTTCCTCTTGTTAACGCAATGGTTAAAAATTCCTTTGTGACTGTTCTTTAAATTACCCTAGGTAATTTTAATTCTGTGATGAGCTGGTAATTTGCCTTACTCTATCAAAAACCTTGCAATTACTTATCATAGGGTTTTTATCTTCGTATAGGGCTCTGTTGTAACTGGATCATACCATTTCTCTCTGTAAATTTTGTTTTATTTATTTTATGGATATGCGTTTGATGAATGGGTCGATTTTCTTTGCGAGGGAACCCATCAACCTATGGTGTGCACACTCCTCTTCTCGAGTCACGTAATTCACTTTGCAAGGAATGAAGGGATGGACACTCTCGATTTAAGTACATGTTCCTTCCTCATCTTGATTTATCTTATTCCCTTTAATTATAATATTACAATATCATAATCCTATCCTGGTTCCTTTTACAGGTTTAACTCAGATGATGCAAATTCCACGAAGGGAAAACACCTGTCTTGGAAGAGGTACTTCAGGTTCCACTCTAGAAGTACTCTTCTTGCTGAGAAATTCTTCTACAGTTCAAACTAGAGTGTTATGTTCACTTAAATCTATTATAGACAGTTGGTGTTATTTAAATATTCTTTGAAGGTTACCATAACTTCATTTGGCATGTATAACTCGGCCTACACTCATAGTTTACCTGGAAAAACTTATAAATAATCTGTATAGCACATTGACCTACAGATATGCATGGATGAATTTATCATAATGCTCTATGAGTTTTTTTGTATTAGATCACCACTTTCGTTAATTTATACAATTATCTATGTATAAGAGGGACTCTTAAAATTACTTGTTTCGTACCCTTTCAAGATTGTATGAGTCTCTCTTTACCTCACTAGTTCAAATTATATAAGATGAAGGGAGACTACATATTTCACTCGTTTTACTTCGATAAAATCTGTTTGTGTTGGTTTCACTTATTTATTTTCCAAAATCATTTGTTTGTATGTAGAAATTTCAGAAGAAGGTAGATAAAATAATCTACCATGGCCATGAGGCATGCCCATATAAAATTCTTTATATATATATATATATGTATGTATATATATCCATTTTCACATATAATACCTCAGAAAAAAATATTAAAAAATATTCTAAATAGTGGATAATCCACAGATCTATCATGGCCATGAGGCACACTTATACAGATTATGATATATATATATATAAAGATACCATCAACCATTTAACACTTCATGAAATGAAAACACACAGTTAATATACATATATGAACAATCGATGCTGGGAAAGAAAATGGAACAACCACGTTCCACCCAACTATAAATACAAAACAACCGCATTTTACTTTTCCTTATCACCCCTATCCTGAACATGACTCCATAAGCGAGAAATGGGCACCATTCCTTAGCCATTGTTTCTCTTAACAGTTTCATATAATTGTTTTCCTAACACCAGATGTTCTCGTAAAAACAAATAAATTATCCTTCCCAACATATTAAGCATCGTCCTGCGTCCCACATATGTTGTATTTATCTCAGGTCTAGATCTTTCATTTCCTTTCCCTCCTTGGGAAATTCACATATTTACAAATCCTTGATTTCTATGGGCTGCTAGTGATGAGAACTAAACTTATGACACTTGTAAAAATCAACTCTAAGTTAATTCCGACTTGTTCCCCACTCATGGAGTCATAGTCAACTATTTTTAACTTGGTTGTTCCATTTTTCTTCCAACATTAAATTTTGTTAAAGATTTTGTCTCATACATGTGTCCATCAAAGAGGACAGTTGAAAGTCAAATATTTATCCGTCATAAAAATAATAATTACATTCTTCCATAAATATAAATTCAAATTTCCATAAATGGAAATTTATTTTTGAATAACAACTTTGAAAAGATTTATTTCTTGAATAATTTGAGGATATCACATCCTCTCCCCCTTAAGTATAAAACTGTCCTCGGTGTTCAATCATCTATTGGAACAAAATTGGATAATATTTCCACATATCTTCTTCCAATTCCCAAGTAGCTTCCTCATGAATAAGGTCTTCCATTACACWTTTACCTGGGAGATGGCTYTGTTCCRAAGTACTATTTCTTTCCTATCCAGAATGCATAGAGGTTCCTCTTGGAACTCGACTTATGGTTCCACCTGCACCATGTCCCAATCAATGATGTGATTAGTATCATGAATATATACTTTTAATAATGAAACATGAAAACCATTATGAACTTTTAAATTTGTAGGAAGTGTCAGTTGATAAGCCACTAGTCCAATTCGAGTTAAGATCTTGAAAGGACCACAAAATCTTTGTGCCAACTTGGAACAATTTCCTAGCTTTAGGGAGCTTCTCCTCGCTTTGAATTTTAGATATACATCCTCCTCAATTTTTAATTCCTGATGTCTCATTTTTAGATCTTCATATCTTTTCTCTCGATCTTGTGGCTCTTTCAGGTTATGGTGTACCATTTTTAGCATTCTCTCCATTTATTAGAGCATTTCTAGTCCAACCATAAGCCTGTCAACCGGATTATCCCAACTGATCGTGGTGGTGCATTTCCTCCTATATAAAACTTCGAAGGGACTCATCTTGGTTGATGCTTGATACCCATTATTGTTTACGAATTAAACTAAGTGTATATATTCTTCCCATTTAGTTGGTTTTGTCCTTGTTAAACATTATTTTGGTCACCCTAATAATGATTACATAAACGTGTGTTTAGGTTCCCAATATAATATTTTTCCTGAGAAAATAAATCTCTTTTCACCCTTGCAAGATGCATTTTTGAAAGGCCGCCACGAGAAACTCCCTTTACACACTATGAAAATCCATAATTTTTGCATGTTGTACTATAGCCAGTCCACGGGACTTCCATAGGCTAATATATAGGCAGGTCACGACAGCGCTTTAAAACTAAAAGAGGAAAGAAGTTTTAGCAGCTTCTAGAAGTGGAATCTTTTGGAAATATGAAATGGCATCCATGTGGTTACGATCCTATTGACTTATTTGATTTGATGGGATCATCCTCATCTCTTTAACCACTTTAGCTTCTCCTATGTAATGATAGGCTTCTCACAGAAAAGGTTAGAGGTAGAAGCTTAAAGAAGCATAGAGACTGAAGAGAGAATAGATTGAAGTCTGTGTGAAGAATCCTATTTCAAATGATTCTTGATGTCTCCATTGATCTACCAATATTTTGAGAGGAATCTTGATGCAAATATGAGAGAAAATGTATGTGTGTGTCAGAACGAAGGGCCATTGAAAGTGAACTTGTGACATCAAGGCAATTTAGTTGTATTTTCTACCTTTCATTAATATAATACGGTGGCATGTCTCTTTCACATAAAATGATTGATATTTTATTACATGACTCCTTGATCACATGTTTAGGTCGTCATTGAATTTCTCTATTGTTGCTTTCACGTTGGTTGATTTGTGTTATTATAGATCTGATCTCGCAGAAGCATTAAAGAAAAACAGGATCAACAAAGACATAAGGAAGCGATTCATAAGGTGTGTTATCTATTCCTCCTTTGGTAATTAAATTCAATGATCGTAATCTAGGGAAACCATATTGTTCCGTCTTGTTTTGTTCTAGATCTAGGTAAATCTAGGGGGATTAGTTCATGTCTGCATCTACTGATTTACCCATTAATAGTCCTTACATACATTTGTACCATGTCCTCGATAATTTGATTTGTTCGTTCTATTTGACCATCAATTTGTTGATGATAACTTGTGTTGAAATTCAAATTAGTGCCCAAACCTGCAAACAATTCTTTCCAAAATTTGATGTATATTTGACATCTCTATCTGAAATTGCCATCTTAGGGACTTCATGTAACATAAATATTTATTTCATAAAAGTTTCAGCGATATTAATCTCCTTGTAAGTAGATTTCACAGGTATAAAATGTGCATACTTAGCTTAGATTATTAATTACTACCATAATTGAATCATTTTGTCTTTGAGTTTTAGGAAAACCTGTGATCAAGTCCATTGAAATAATTTCCCAGTTCCATTCGGGTATAGGCATAGGTCATAACAAACCTGCCAGATGTTGATGCTCATCCTTTACCCGTTAACACTCTATACATTTAGAAAAGTATTCACCTGTTTCATTTTTCATGTTAGGCCAATAAAACTATTTCCCTAAGGATATTATCATTTTTGGTATCGTGGATGACCAAAATATGAATTTTTGTGCAACTCATCTAGAATTATCATCTTCAATTCAGTAGCATTAGGTACATATAACTTGTCTTTGAACCTTAACAATTCATTTTTATCTATATTGAGATCTGTTTTGTGTACATTTTCTTCATTTCCTTGCAACTATTCTCTTGTTTTGATGTAATTTTCATCATTTATTCTTTCATATTTTATCCTATTCTCAATATCATTTTTTACTTTGTTGATAATTACTTCATGATGCCCATTAGTCCTTCGACTTAGTTGATCTGCAGCCTTATTTGCTTTTCCCTTGATGTGTCGTAATTCGAAATTGAACTCAATTAAAAAGGCCAACCATCTTGTTTGTCTTACATTAATATCTTGTTGACTAAACAAGTGTTTTACACCACTATTATATGTTAGTAACAAGAATTTTGTTCCCATTAATAATTTTTCCACATTTTCAATGCATGAATCACAACTGTTAATTCTAGATCATGAGTTACGTAGTTTCGTTCATGTTCTTTCAATTTGTGTGATTCATAACAAATGATGTGTCCATATTGTGTTAACACTTCTCTTAATACCTCTTTACCTTCATCCACACAAAATGCAAAGTTTTTATCTGGATTTGCTACCCTAAGGATTGGTTTATTTTTTATTTTTATTTTTATTTTTTATTTTTTATTTTATGTCTGGTAGAATCAACAAATAGTTGGGCACGTACTCACGTTACACATGGTCATGTTATCAAAATTCTACCACTATAACCTCCAGGTGTGCCCACAATGCCCCTTACGCGGCACATAAGGTAAGTCAGGGGGATTTGAACTCAGAACCACTTGGAACTTCATATGACTTCATATTCACGACACTTGCCAATTGAGTTTCCCCCCTGGGGACCTAAGAATTGGTGTTATATTTAACTGTTCTTTTAGTTTATAAAATTTGTCTTGGAATTTTTTAGTCCAATTAAATTTTGTTCCATTTTTTTGTAGTGATGTGATCGGATAGGCGATTATGGAAAAATCCTTTGATAAACCTCCTGTAATAACCGATAATCCCCATGAATGATATTATGTCTACTGTGTCTTTAGGAATAGGCCATTCCGTAATGAATCTAATCTTTTCCGGGTTTACTGCGATACCATCTTTTGATATTACATGCCCTAAATATTGTATCTTCCTTTGGTAGAAATCACATTTATCAAAATTAGCATACAACTTATGTTCTCTTAGAGTCTGTAATACTATTTTCAAATGTTTTTCATGTTATTGTTTTTTTTTTTAATAGATTAAAATATCATCAATAGAAATGAACACAAATTTATCCAAATACTAGCTAAATATACAACTCATCAAACACATAAAAGTTGTTGGTGCATTAGTTAGTCCAAACAGAATCACTAGAAATTCATAATGTTTGTAACATGTTTTGAATGTTGTTTTGTTTACGTCCTTGTCCTTTATCCGGACTTGGTGATAACCATATCTCAAGTCTAGTTTAGAGAATATTTTTTCTTCTCCAAACTGGTTAAAGAGATTGTTGATTCTAGGTAAAGGATATCTATTTTTAATCATCATTTTTTTCAACTGACAATAATCGATACATAATATTATCATTCCATATTACTTTTTAACAAACAAAATTGGTGCTCCCCAAGGTGAAACACTTGATTTGATATACTCTTTATCTAAAGGCTCATATAACTGAATTTTCAGTTTTGTTACTTTGGGAACACTCATTCTATAAGAACTACAAAGTCCTCCAAAATTGGTTTTCTTTCTTATTCTAAGAGATTAGTTACTCGAATAGCATATACTTTGCAACCCTTATTAATACATTTCTTGAATTACATTGTTGATATTTACCTAACAAAAATTGGTTTTCTGATTCTTTGAATTGTTCTTGCTATATTATTTTCATCCTTGTACACAAATGACTTTTCATAAAAGATTAATATCACTTTATATCTTACTAACTAGTCCATTTCGATAATTATATCATAAGACCCTAAAGGTAACACGTCTAGATTTAACTTTGTATTCTGACCATTTATACAGAGTTCACAATCAGATGAAATTGTGTTACCTTTCTTCTTGTCCCTGTTTCTACTTGTACTAACCAAGAATTTGCATGCTTTACTTTCTTTAACTTGTTTGATTCTACTAAATTTGGAGTAGTGTAACTCAACCTAGCTCCTGGGTCGATATGTTAAGAAACATTGTTATTATGAATTTTACCTTCAACTTCCATAATAGTGGATTGATGATATGCCTACCTTCCATCCACAACTGCATTGATCCTATGCATTCTTCTGCCAATATCTCAAACAATTGAATCCTCTTGAAGGTTGTGGACTGAAGTCCTTGCTGATGGGTTTAAGCGTGGAAAATTTCTCCATAGGTGGGGTCCTCCACACTCCCAACATTTCAATGGTTCTCTGGACTATCCGGTACCTTCTTGAATTCCAAATTGACTGGTTTATTCCCCCCTTGAGTATGTTGTGTGTTAGAGGGATATTCCTTCCTTTGTTTATTCCCCCCTTTAGTATGTTACAGAAAGGGGTTGGTTCGAATCCTTTCTTGTGCTGGTTTAATTTATCCTAATTCTTATCTGTCCAATCTTTAGGAGTTTTCGATCTCTGTTTATACTATCAGTAACACATCTGGGCCTTCCTAAGTACCTCATTTAAAGAATTAGTATTATCAAACTCAATTATGTCTTTATAAGGCTGTGGTAGACAACTTAAGAACCTTTTAATTTTTCCTTATCTTCTTTGATATAGGGTACAAACCTCAACAGATCTAGAAATTTATTGATTAGATCATCCATGGCCATTTGTCCTAATCACAATTTGTAAAATTTCTTAGTCTTTCTTTCGTAATAACTTTGTGATAGGTATTGTTTCTTGAAATTCTTTTTGAATTCCAACCATTCCATCTGTTTTTCTTTCAATCATTTTGCTAGCTTCATATATTTCTACGATATACTATCTTTTCCTTTTAAGTTATAAATGGGCATTCTAACCTTCATATTACTGGAGAAATTATAAACCTGGATGTATTTCTTTATGTCTAGCAGCCAGGATTCAACTTCCTCACCAGTATTTGATTCCCCATTAAAGGTGTAGGGTATTATCTTTTTGAATTCACCTTCGAGGTGATCAAATTGATTTCTCTTATTTCTTATAGATGCCTTGGTTTCTATCATGTTTGTATCCTCATAAGAATTGTATTCTCCTTATGTTTCCTGACTAGAATTATTTGAGGACTTTTTACTGACCTCCTTCTCCATCTCATTATTTCTTGGAATTTTCTTTGTTAATATATTGTGTAACAATATTTCATTAATTTCTAGTTGATATTCTTGAGATTTCTTTAACCTTTCATTATCATATTTAAACACCTGCAATTCCATAATAATATTCCTCATTGTTTCCAATTTACTTGGGTGGCTGAACCTCCCTCACTATGATGTTCTGGATCTCTAGGGAGATCTTGAATGTGGTTTCTATCAGGTCTATTTCCTTCTCCATTCTGTGCCAACATTTCAAAAGAAAAAATATATATTTATGTTTGTAACAGTAAATATTACTTGTTATATTTTTCCTTCAACAAAAATAACTTTCTGGAGTTGCCCTTAGGCCTAAGTGTTGTAATCAACAACTCTAATACCATATTTAATGTACCCCAAAATTTAGCTACCAAAAAAATGTTTTCTTTTTATAGAGGGGGAAATAACTATGAGACTTCTTGTCCACTACATTATAAGTCTATCCAAGGTTTTTACCCATTCACTGCTTTATTGGTTTCAAACATAGAATACTAGACACCATTCCTTCATTTTTATGAATTTTAAAGCCTTATTTAGACTACTCACAAAAGGAAGGCATTTACTACTCACATCTTATTGGCATCCCTTCAAAAAGCTTCTTACATTATTCTTGTGGTGCCATGATGAATTTATCCATAACAGTTTTATTCTGAAATAAAAACTATAATACAACCCAAAATACATGACCTATAATATTCAAGTTAAAACATGTTATCTAGAAGGGAGGTATAATGTGCTACTCGTAAGGATACCTTCACATATCATTACCCTACTATCATGTAGCAATTTAAGGATTCTTCCATATCCATCTAATACTAAACTATTAAAACCCCTACCATCAACAATAACAAAATATCCTCATAACTTTTTAAATTAATAAAGTTGTAATAAGGGTTCTACCCATAACAATTTACATTAATAAATCTACCTACAGAAGGGTTTACATGAGATTCCAAGTCCTAGATACCAACTAGGTTTTCTTTCCACACATACGATAACCCACTATATATACTATAGTCCAAACACACGATGTAATGTTATGGTAACTCTGATAGGCATGGGGTGGAGGACACTAGGACCTAGAACGAGGAGCCAGGGCAGTAGACGTTAACGCATTAAATTCTTGGCAGGGTATGTCACCATCTACTTACTTCCCCAATACCTATGAGATCTGATGCCTTAGACACTACACCACTTTCAGTCCTCCACTTCACAATCTTCACATGATATCAAGTGAACATACCCTCTGTCATTTCCTCCATTACGAACAACGGGATCGAGGCCCATAATTGTCCAAAGGAAGGATCTCCCTTATGCTTCTCTACTAATTCTTTCTCTTCGCCATCGCGAACCCAGTAACTAAAATGCTATTTAGAACCGCAGAGGTAGTTGCGAGCCCTGGTGACCATGCATATTGGTGATTACTTGAATTACATAGGTAATTTCATAGNTTAGCTCTATGAAATTACCTATGTAATTCAAGTAATCGCCATCGCGAACCCAGTAACTAAAATGCTATTTAGAACCGCAGAGGTAGTTGCGAGCCCTGGTGACCATGCATATTGGTGATTACTTGAATTACATAGGTAATTTCATAGAGCTTTGATACTCTATTGGAATAAGGTTTCGGTAGAGTGTTTCCCATGTTTCTTTTCTTTCTTTAAATTAACTTTACAACATGTTTTGTCTTCTCCCTCAGTTCGTTAAAGGTTCAGAGTACTTACACCCTTCCATTAACCATAGTTGTAGTGCTCGTATGCCTCGAACTGCATATCTTATGTTTTTACTACTCCAACTTAAACTCGTCATAAGTGAATTTGCGATTTCGTAAACTCGTCATATTTTACTTGCAAAACTTTATAAAGGCTTTGTATAACATAGTTACCTACGAATCTACATGGATGAATTGATAATAACGTCCTCTAAATTTTGTTGTATAAGATCACCACTTTCGTTAATGTACAAAATTATATATGTATAACAGGGACTCTTAAAATTACTTGTTTTGTACCCTTTTAAGATTGTATGAGTCTCTCTTTACCTCGCTAGTTCGAATTATATAAGATGAAGTAAGACTACATAATTCACTTGTTTTACTTTGTTAAAATATGTTTGTGTTGTTTTCCCTTATTTCTTTTTTGAAATCATTTGTTTGTATGCGAAAATTTCAGCAGTAGGTAAATCAAATAATCTACCATGGCTAGGAGGCACACTTATACATATAATCCACACATCTATCAATTCCATGAGGCAGACTTATACATATTATCATTTATATTTATATAAATAAACATACCATCAACCCTTTAACACTTCACGAAATGAAAACACATTGTTAAGATACATATATGAACAATCGATGCTAGGAAAACAAATGGAATAGTTCCACCCAATGGTAGATACAAAACAACCATGATTTTCTTGTCCTGATCACCCTCTAGCCTGACCATGACTCCATAAGGGGGAACTGAGAATCACTCCTTAGCCATTGTTTCTCTAAAGAGTTTCAGATAATTTTTTTCCTAACACCAAATGTGCTCATAAAAACAAACAACTTCTCCTTCCCAACATATTTAGAAACTTCCTCCCTCC
Organism: Picea mariana; assembly: GCA_032191745.1. Taxonomy (NCBI): domain Eukaryota; kingdom Viridiplantae; phylum Streptophyta; class Pinopsida; order Pinales; family Pinaceae; genus Picea; species Picea mariana. The sequence goes on along the minus strand of JASDQU010587116.1, from coordinate 14,189 downwards.
CACATATGTTGCATTTATTTGATGCCTAGGTCTTTCCTTTCCTTTCCCTCCTTGGGAAATTTGTAGGTTTACAAATCCCTAATTTCTAGGGGCTGCTAGTGACAGAACTAAACTTCTAACACTTGTAAAAATTAGCTCTGAGTTAACTCAAACCTGTTCCCCACTCATGGAGTCATAGTTAGCTATATTTAACATGGTTGTTCCATTTGTCTTTCGTCATTAAATATTTGTCCAACAATAATAAAAATAATAATTACATGCTTCTGGAAATCTAAATTCAAATTTCCATAAATGGAAAAAAAAATTGAATAACAACTTTCAAAAGATTTATTTCTTGAATAATTCGGGGATATCACAAGAGATATGCCTCAAGGTCATAAAACAAATCCATTACTTACCCTTCTTAAGTGTGCAAATGAAAATGTGATAGAATTTTAATAATATATAATAATATTATTATTAAAAATACACAAGTCTCCTCTGATTGGACAATTCATAGAGAGAAAATCACGAGTCCAACTTCTGCATCACAGAGCACTGAAAGTTCATAATATTTCTTCAACAATCCATTTATGCACTTAGAAAATGTAACCTGCATGTTGGTGGCGTTCTCTATCATTTTCATCTGAATCTTTTTGCTCACCATTCTAGTCTCGCCTCTTTCTTTTTCCCTCCAATCAATCACTCCCATACTCTATAGTCAGGGATAACATAATAAAATAATGATTTTGATGAGGACCAATAATGGCTTCTAATGGTGACCTGATATGATAAAAGAAAAGCCAGAAAAAATAGTGACCATAGAGATACTCCCTCATCTTGAGACACTACAAGGAAAACACCTTCTATCAGAGGTTTTTAGTGCTACAAAATTTGACAAAATTTTGAAAAACACCTCCACTACAACCTCATATATTGAATGTGGAGGTTTTAGCGAATTTTTTATATAACTAAAAAATTTGGGCGGGCAAAGGTTGTAGTAGAAKCTTTTTCTTCAAAAAATTTCTTGTCAAAACGCACTGGTGTGGTATTGATGTACACTCACGAATGCATTAATATAAAACAAATGCCCCAGCATGTTAATATAATAAAAAAACTCCGACTATTACGCACCGGTTCCACCTTTTTTCTTGTATGCAGAGTATTGATGCTCTTATAATTTCAAGGGGCGGTTAGCTGCCTTGCTTGCATATGAAGCACTGGTGCATTTTATATTTAGTACGGCCCATAAATTTTACTTTATATTTATCGTCGATGCGATCGAGTTATCCTGAGTCCCGGTGCATTTAATAATGTGCGCTCTGGTGCTTGTGTAATTAGTATGTATCAATTTCTAGTTTACAATGTGCACCGAAGGGTAGTGAAATTTTGAATATTCTAGGTGAGGTGTTGGAACTATTGTTTTTACTAAGCACCAATGTTTATATTATAGTAAAGACATCGATACATAAATAATATCTATAGCACAGATACATATAAAAAACTTAACGTATCGACATGTTAATTATTTTTAGCTCCCCAGTGTATATTTTAAATATGAGCACCATACAATTTTGAAATGATAAATATTATTGTTTGTTATGTTGTTTACAGAACTTTGTGTTTTATCAATAGTTCTTATTGGTGTATAACTTTGTGTTTTCTCAATAGTCTGTATTGGTGTGTTATGATAATTAATATACACTCGTGCATATGACTCCTCAAAACACATTGCTTTCTATTTTATGGAATGCACAGTCAGGTGAGTTCAAAAGAATACAATGTTTTCATATGTGTATATTTTAATTCAATGTTTTTTACAAATTTTAAATTAATAATTTCAAAATCAAATATTTTTTAATAATAATATTGTTTTATATTTCGTTATTGCATTTAGATATAACTATTTCATTAAAAAGTTTTTATCATACATGTGTCCATCAAAGATAAGAGTTGAAAAGACAAATATTTGTCCAACAATAATAAAAATAATAATTACATGCTTCCGCAAATCTAAATTCGAATTTCCATAAATGGAAAAAAAAAATTGAATAACAACTTTTAAAATATTTATTTCTTGAATAATTCGAGGATATCACAAGAGATATGCCTCAAGGTCATCAAACGGATCTATTACTTACCCTTCTCAAGTGTGAAAATGACAATGTGATAGAAGTTTAGTAATATATAATAATAATAATATTAAAAATGTACAAGTCTCCTCTGATTGGACAATTCATGGAGGGAAAAACACAAGTCGAACTTCTGCATCACAGAGCACTAAAAGTTCATAATATTTCTTCAACAATCCATTTATATGCCTGGAAAATGTAACTTGCATGTTGGTGGCTTGCTCTATCCTTTTCATCTGAATCTTTTCGCTCAGCATTCTTGTCTCGCCTCTTTCTTTTTCCCTCCAATCAATCACTCCCATACTCTCAAGTCAAGGATAACATAATAGAACAATGATTTTGATGAGGACCAATAATGGCTTCTAATGGTGACCTGATACGATAGAAGAAAAGCCGGAAAAAACAGTGACCATAGAGATACTCCCTCATCTTGAGACACTAAAAAAAATTGACATAAATAACAGTGACCATAGAGATATTAACATATTTGAAAAAAAAAAATTAGAATACAAATAATATTATTTTTGAAAACAAAATTAATATAAAAACTTGAATAAGAAAATTATTTAAAAATTTAATTAATTTCAAAAAATATTTAAAATTTAATTACATTCAGAAAGAATATATATAACACACTTTTGAACTTGAAAAGATAGTGTCCCACATTTATTGAAAGAGTATGAACAACCTCTACATGAAGACTTTAAAACTTGGAAAATAATAAAACTTTAAATAAATTTGACTAGTGTTTGTAGGTATATTAACCTCTCAGTTGCAGCTGTTTTATGTATAATAAAAGTAAAATCTCTCAGCTGCATCTGTTTTAGGAGAGAAAAAAATCATAATTCCGAAACCAAAATACTTCATGTGTTTGACATTTAAAATAGGAGAAGCTCCGAGAAGCAGACGTGGACGAGTGTACGAAGCAGGAACAGCAGAGTAAAGCGTAGGAAGGAGCCATCCCGTTAAAACAAGGTCGAAATCACCTGAAACAAATCATCAAAATAGAAATCAGATTAAATCCCAACAGAAAACGTCGATCATATTTCTAGTTCTGGGAAGCAAAAATATATTAAAATTTGAAGTTATAATGTTCAATCATAATGAAGATTAAACTAAACAACCATTTCAGGACAGAAAAAACAATAACAATGATCTACCATCAACAAAACAAAAAAATAAAAATAAAAACATAAAACTAATGAAAAGAATCGCCTGGATCAACCAACACACCCCAGAAACGAAAACGCCTAACAGCAACATGAAAAAGCTGACAATGCATATGGGGAAGAGAATATGGGTTTATATAGGAATTCAAAGTGTAGGTAAGCCATTGGATTGTAACGGTTGTAAGATCTACGAATATTAGAAAGAGACCATCAGAAACCAAGTTTCTTCCAAACCCTACTTTTTCTAACATGCTTTTTCTGAGACGCAATGAAGTGGTACTGAGATTAGAAAAAGGCCACTAGAAAAAGTTTCATCCAAATACCATCGTAGCTTTTTCTGGCCTGCGTTTTGTGATCATGCTTTTCTGAGACGGGATTGCTTTTTCGGATCATGCTTTTCTGAGACAGTCGTTTGTAGTATCGTTAGCAAGCAACGGTCATAAACATATCTCGCGTAGACAGTGACCTAGCTGGACGAATTCAGTTGGCGTGGCCAGCCACCTGTCAAATAGTTTGACTGGTTAGATGCGTCTAACGGTATGAGTTGCTAAAACATAATTCAATTTAAATATAAAATATTAATTATTAAATTTAACATGTGAATTAATAAAATCATTATAAAATTTAATATATTTCATAAAAAATTGTGATATAAATAATATTTTTAAAATTGTAAAAATTAAAAAAATATAACTAAATCTATCAAAATTAGAAATGAAACATTCAGCAATATAAATGCTTAATTAAATTAAAAATTTAAAATAAACAAAATCTCTACAAATTTTAACATGTTTTAAAAAATAGATATAATATAAATAATAAAATCTTTATAAATTTTAACATATATGATAAAAAAATAATATAAAAATTTGTATTACAAAATTATTTAAAATTTTTATTAAAATCAAAAAATATTTAAAACAAAATTTATTTTAAAAGTTAAGTACATTAGAAAGAATATATATAGCACACTTTCGAACTTGAAAAGATAGCGTCCCACATTTATTGAAAGAGTATGAACAACCTCTACATGAAGACTTTAAAACTTTGAAAATAATAAAACTTTAAATAAATTTGACAGCTGTTTTAGGTATAATAAAACTAACAGTTGTTTTAGGTATATTAACAGCTGTTTTAGGTATAATAAAAGTAAAATCCCTCAGCTGCATCTGCTTTAGGAGAGAAAAAAGAGAAAAAAATCATAATTCCGAAACCAAAAGACTTCATGCGTGAGATAGTGTACGAAGCAGGAGGGATAGTGTACGAAGCAAGAGGAGCAGAGTAAAGCGTAGGACGGCAGAGTAAAGCGTAGGACGGAGCCATCCGTCAAAAAAAAGGTCGAAATCACCTGAAACAAACCATCTAAAAAGAAATCAGATTGAATCCCGACAGAAAACGCCGATCATTTTTCGAGTTCTGTAGAGCAAAATATATTAAAATTTAAACTTACAATATTCAATCATAATGAAGAATAAACTAAACAACCATTTAAAGACAGAAAAAACAATAAAAATAATCTACCATCAACAAATAAATAAAAACATAAAAATAATGAAAAGAATCGGCTGGATCAACCAGAAAACACACCTCGGAAAAGAAAACGCCTAACATCAACATGAAA
>JASDQU010587115.1:34539-49337 GCA_032191745.1 Picea mariana | reverse complement strand
AATCTACCTTGCCATGGCACACATCCTCACCGTCATTCTGAGCACTTCACTAGCGCTGGTTAATGCTGTATATGCCCCAATTTGTTTTGCAGAAACAAAGTATATTGAGGTGGCCACTGACAAGATCCAGGACCTAAAGTCCAGTCTCCTTGAAATATTGGGAACCAACCCCCTTGTCTGTACACATTGCGGAGCTCGCCCTCAGCTATGGTAAGAGGTACGATTCAGTCCTCTAGTTGTGCACAGTTTCCGTACCTTCATCAAGAACGCGGGGTTATTCGAATTAATAAATTGCACAAACCATCCTTACGCTGTGGTAATGAATGGTGATTTCCTCTTTTGAAACCAAATGATTTGTTTGTAATTCCAGCTCTGTACAGATTTTGGTGTTCTGCCTTCAATTTATTTCATTTGTATTTACAAATTCATTTGTCGGTGAATTCCTGTTATTATATGTGTATGTATGTTGTTATATGGGTATATAGGATCGTTCAATTTCATCAACCGAGCCGAAGCGACTCTTTGGATTTCCCCGGGAGTCACTGGTCAATATACGACCCACAGGTCTTTCTCATTTCTTCACGGCCTCTACCTCGGGCCGTGCCCAAATTTTTCCCACAGGAATCGCGTTTATCGGGTTTCGGGGTTTCATAATCCCCAATGTCCAGAATTTCCATTCCTTTAAACTCCCGATTACTGATTCACCGATACGCTTTTTATGTGCTAGCCCTGGAGTTTCGGGGTTTTCAACACCCTTATACCTCTATCCACGGAATCCGTGATCCCCGATATGACGATGCGGTAATTGTGCGTTAGCCCTTCGAGCTAAGCTCCTGGTCCATATGACCATTATACCACAAGGCCACAGCCTTGTCCCTTATCAGGGTTTCGGATATCGCAATATCAAATTGCATGAACCCCTTGTCTACGAAATTCCCGATTTCCCGATGCCACTTGGCGTTGACTCCCGCGTGGGTTGACCTTCCAACACCTGTCCCTTGCTTTGGCGCCTATGGCCCACTCCTGTAGTGATCGGGAAATCGCGTGTCGGGATATCGCGATTCCCGTAGCACTTGTCCACAGACCCTTCCAAATCCCGAACCCCGACTCTTTTAGATCCTCGGACACGCATCCCTCAACGTGAACGGCTTGGATCTCATCGGGAAATCGCGGATCGCGATTTCCTGTTGCACAATTTCTTTACCCTCGAAAACTCCGATGCCCCCAAACAATGAATCGTTAGGATCTCATGCCACTCGTCCTCGCCGATGGATGGTTCATAACTCCCGTCGGGATATTGCGAATCACGACTCCATCATGCGAGTATTCCTTTCCCTCAAAAATACCGATATCCTGATTCCCCGGTTGGCTGATAGCTGGCCTCCACTACGCCTCTGTCCTCCTCCTCTGCTGTGATGACAGCTGGCCCCCACTCATCGAGGTTTCACGGATCGCGAATTCAAAGTGCTTAAGCATCATGTCCCCGAGATTCCCGATTTCCCGATGGGCCAAACACCGATGCTTTTCGATGGTTGCCACCTGTCCCACAGATGGACGGCTGTGATTGTGTCAGGATTTTCCCATGGATTTCCTGACTCTTCCCTGATGACGGACACCTTTCCTCCATTCCGACTCTAAAGGTCCCACCACGCTTATGTCACTGTCGGGATATCGCCGATCGCGATTCCCAGCGATGTGGTTTCTTTGTCTTCGAAAACCCTGATTTCCCGATCCACGACTCTTCGAGATCTCCTGCCACACGTCACGCACAATGGACGATCCAGATCCGATCGAGAAATCGCGTATCGCGATTTCAACCTGCACAAGTCTCACGTCTCCGGAAACCCCGATTCGCGACTCTTCGGGATCTTTTGACACGCGTCACCACTGTTTGGATGGCTCCGATCCTATCGGGAAATCGCGAATCATGATTTCCTTATGCAACGGTTCTACACTCCTAAAATCTCCGATGGTAAAATCCCGACGCCTCCCCAGAATGCTGGCACGTGTCCTGCCGAGATCAACGGCTAGGATCCGTTCTCAGGATTTTGAGAACCACAAGTCCTCGATTCTCAGACTTAACAAAACCCCGATGACTCAGATTTCCCGATGACTCTTCCGGGACTCCTCCTATTCACGCTAGGGCTTAAACCCCGCGTAACTTTTCTAGATCTAACGGCTGGCGGGATTTCGCCCGAGATCTGACGGCACAGATCCGTTCTCTCGTGTAACAGACAACTCTTCTTTGTGAAAATCGATTAGTTGCACAAAACATTACATAGTGTTAAAATTTCTCTCTTGGCACGGTCGAAATTTATATGGGTCTATAGTTCATTATTACAATCATCGAGGCTTAATATAGGCAAATAGTTCACACTATTCCTGTGCGGTACAAGTCTGCTAAATTTCCTTTTTCCGACTGCGCATCAGCAGTTTCCCCCATTTAGGTAAGTTCGAGGTGAAATAGGCCTTTTCAAGGTCCCGCAAATGTCTTTTTTCATTTTATTTAGTATGGTTCGTGTAGTCATTGAATATTACCAGTTTCAAGCCTTCAATAGACGCTTCCCACGACATTTTCATCGGTTTCAGGTGTCTATTCTACCCGAAACTTCATTAACAACATTTCTCAAGGAAAAATCAAGCTATGACTTCTCTTTTTCATGCTTAACAGATTGGATACCACACTGTATCAGTCCTATTTAGTCAAACTGAACGTGTGTTTCTTATAGGTTAAGCGTGGCTGGAGTTAATCATTTGGGATTTTGGCCCTTAGGCCCAGATTTCGAACTAAGATGCTCTGATACCATATGTAACAACCTAATATACTATTGAACATCATTAATATTCATAAACATTTTATTGGGTAAACTGAAACCATAACTTCTTAGCATAATAGTGATTCTCATAACAACAACTTCAGTAACTTAGATTTATCAATAACTACTAAATTCATGACAGAAAGAAATAAATACATAACTTAACAAAGTACCTGGTTCTGATGCTAATTTCTGTTGTCTCTGTGCCTTGCTTCTACCTTCCTGCTACCTCCTCCTCAGATTAATCCTACCACAAACAGGAAAATAACTGCCCAAAACTACTGTCCTCCCTGCCAACTAGGAAAACTACCTAGCTCCAGGATATCTACGGATATCCTGGTCCTCTGTGCCCAAAACCTCCAGCAACTCAGTGCCTCTCCTGATCAAGAGCCACAGTCCACAAAATACAACAGTGCACAGAAAATCGCTGCTCACAGCAAAACACAACCATCCAGAGGCTCTCTGCTCACGACAGAATACAATAGTTCTCAACCAACACAGTCGGCTCAGCAATTACAGTCCACAACATCCATTCCCCCCTGTCGAATGGTGCACACATCCTCCTCTTCCCGTCCCTTATTCCTCCCTGTCGACTCACGCATTTACTTCACAACCACCCTCCGTCCTCCGTCCTTCGTCATGAGTTAATGTTTTATCTTCTCGGGATCCATGGCTATCCCTCTCTACATACGCCACCATTTTTATATCATTTTTCATTGATATTTTAATTTTATTTCACAGGTCATTAAATGTGATCTGTAGTTTGAATTATTACTCAGTTAACCATAATTAATTTTTGTTAATTAATTTTACTTTATAGTCGGGTCCAGGATGAAATGATATTCTGAACAAACAGCGATAATTTTTTCCACAACACTTGTTTCGTTGAGAGAAATAATTCGATCACAATCACCATAGTCATATACTATTTTCGACAATATATTAAAATTTGTAATGGATATCCCATTACCCAGCTGTTAGTAACATTTCTTGTCTGGGGCACAAGAGCATTCGGGTCAGCGAGTCGCATGAGGAGCGCCCGAGCACAACGCAAAAAATCTCATTTCAGGCTCCCAAGCAAGCGAGCGGGCGAGATTATATTGTCGGTGTTCCAGATTCATCCATAGGAGCATATCAATGGTTGGAAAAAAATCGCGGTTAGCGGAGTTGCGCCGAGATTAGCGCAAATGCATCACGCCCATATTATATGTAGGGAAGGATAGCAGTCGTTCATCCAAAGGACGCGTGGCGAGAGATCTAATCGCGTCGGCATTTCAGAAATCACGAGTTCAAAGGGTGAAGGTTCTGTGTTGTCCTATATCTCGAAGCCCCGAACCCCGAAGGCGCCCAAATTTGGGCCTACAGTATTACGGAGCAATCTCGGTCGTCCGTCCATAGGAGACACCTGGCGCGTGATTAGGTTCCTCGCCGTTTCACCCATCGTGATTTTTAGGCGCAAAGAGCAGCTCTTTCATTTCCCGATGTGTGAGGTGCCGGGAATATCCAGGACCCGGGACCACAACATCGTCGGGAGAGTTCAGAACTGTCAGATCTAGAGGGATGCATGGCGCCAACTCAAGCCATCTCGACATTTCTCTCATCGCGATTTTAAGAAGCAAGGATCAGCCCCTTCTTATTCGTGAACGCCGAAAGCGCCTTTGAGGATAAACGCAGGGTCACAGCCCGCCGTCACATGGGAAAATAGAAAGAGCTGTGCAAAAGGGGCCAGGGCTGTCGAGTCCAGTCGTCGAAAGGTTCATCGCGTTCTTCGGGTGCCATTTGATCTGACCTCAAGCCTAGTTTTCGCTTGAAGTAAATGAAGGTAAGAAAGAGTGGTTGAAACCTCTCTTCATGCATTAAGTGCAAGATATGGAGAGCCTGGCCAGCAGTCTGCTCGAGAGGGTCCTGTGTACCATTTTTTCCAAAGAGGCCATGCCCAGTCATCGATTAGCCAGAGGAGGTCTGCACACACTAACTTGGCTCTTAATGGCTCAGCTACTCCCCTTACAGAAGCCATGCGCAGTTAAGATGGCGTCTGACGAAGGATATTTGTCGAAATTCAGCTGAAAGGACACCAAGCCTTGGGTGACTGAGCACGCCGCTGTTAGGAAAATTTTCTGAGTATACAGACTCAATATTTGTATTTTGTAAAGGATGGATGGTTGAGCAAAGCTCCCGATTGTAAAGTTTTGATGAAGCGTTGGGCGCTCTGGTTAATGTATAAGGCATTTGAGATTTCTTACTTTATGGATGTCAGCTTCTTTCCATCTCTTTGTTTACCGTGTTAGAACAACTCGGAATTGGAGGATCTAGTCGAGTTGTAGCTGTTATAGGATGATGTAGGTTGGATCACTGTAACAGTTGCATTGTTTCTAATCGGTTCCTATGATTTTCTCAGCGCTGAAATGACTTGGAATTGAAGGATTCAGTCGAGTCACCCCTCAGCTCCTTGAAGCTCTGGACCAAGAGGATCTTGGCTTCTGAGTTTTTCACCCTCAAGTCTCCGAAGGCCTGTCGCCTGAGGCAGTCTTTCTCACCCTTCTCACAAGTCTTCCATCTACCACCCTTTAATCCACTTACTAACGGAAGTTGGATCAAGACCTCCCTTTCTTTCTACATACCAGGCCCAGTTTCCTGAGTTAAAGCTATATTTTCTTGAGTCTTTACCCATCCGATCACCCCATTAAACAAATCGTGACATAAAGCTGATGGGCTTTGGGCTCTGTTCCTGCAAGCAATCCAAGAGTGACTTTTGACGCTAACATTTCTGGCACCGTTGCCGAGGACGAAGTTGAAGATTTTCCCTGGGTAGAACGACATTGAGCCTCTGATTTTGAAGGTGCATCAGACATCAGAGCCCTTCAAGATTGCTATTGTTCACCTGGTGACTCCACTGTGGTGACTCCAAGGTTTCCACATCACTGTTTCAGCTGTGGCTATTGTTAGCACACCTGAAAGCCGACCCTAAGGAGCTTTCTCGAGAAGGTTTCAGCAGCTGATTTCTCAGCCTGAGAAGCTTCCTGGGGTAACAACAATGTTAGTATCTGGCCTTTGATGGTGAATAAGGACCAGACACATTCGAAGCTACACATATTTCCCCTGGCGACTCCATGATTCAAGGATCGATTGGTGACTCCACTGGTTCGATATGGAGAAAATCCTTGCTCACAGGTTTGCTCCTTTTAATTTTTCTGCTATTCCTGGTTTTCCTAATGTTGTCCCCTCTTCGAATGAATGGGGCGATTATTTGCCCATATTTGGAAAGTGTGAAGATGACAACCCTGCTCAACACCTCAGTGAGTTTCATGAACTCATGCGTCCGTGGGAGATACATCACGAGGATGTATTATTGAAAATGTTCATGTTCTCGTTAGCAAGGGATGCACGTAAATGGTATCATTCTTTACCCCCAGCTAGTATTTCTTCACTCTCGGAGTTTCATGCAACTTTCATCGCCTATTACCAAGAGTTTTATCCCTCTGTGTTAGTTTGTCATAACTGTAGTGAGGGATACCACAACTCTATACCGGATGAAGCTGTTTCAGACGTAGGCTATGAGGATGATCCTGATGACCTGGTTCAGAGCTCCACCCTTTCTCCTCCCCATTCATTTGCAACAGGAGGGGGTTATGAGAGTGATGAAGTTCCCAGGGAAGAGGATGGCGCTTTGAGTGAACTAGTGGTGTGGGTGATATTCCCCACTCCCCAGTGTGCAAAATTGGAATCTGAAGGCAGCAAAAAGGATTTTCCAGTCTTTGAGGCAGATGATCTAAGCAGCTCTTTTGAAGAGATCATTGAAGATTTTTTGGATGCATTAGCATCTGCCCCTAATGAGCCTGTTGTCTCAGATTTAAACAAGGAAGCCATTGTGGAAGAGGATCGTTCTTTCTTCCTTCATGATATTTCCCAGGATGTATTTACATTTGGGATTGAAGAGAAGGATCGGGAGACCGTTCCCTTTTTACAAGATGGGGGAGTGCACGGAAAAGAGGAGGAGGAACCAGAGGAACAACTGAGCACACATTTCATGTTCTATCCAGAGCCAATCAACGAACAACCATCGCCTGCCATCGGTGAGCCTGCGTTAGTTGTCCTCCTACCTGTGCTTATCAGAGATATTCAACCACAGGTGGACAACTGTGTAGCATAGGCGACTGTTTGTTGCCAGTTTTCTGGGATTGGCCACTCATTCTATGACCCTGTCAGCAAGTACATGGAGTGGCATTTCCCCTATGCCTTGGAGCCGCCCTATTTCATCTCAACTCCAGCCTATAAGGAGGAGTTGAAGAGTGTAACCATTCTATTGTCACGGTTACACCATCTGCTGATGATCATTGACAAAAGGAAGGAGCTTCTATCCAGGAAGCTGCTTGAATGGATATGGTGGAAATCTGCTTTCACCTAGCCCCATGTAAAGTGTTTTATTAGTTTAGGATTGTATATAAATAATCTCCTTTGAGCATGTATTTTTATTTTGTTGCTTTTATTTTTCGGCTTGTATTTTCAGCAGCGGGATGTTTTGAGCCTGACTCCATAGCCCAACAGCAAGGCACTGGAACTGCAAAATGAGTCCTTAGAGCATCACAGGGATGACTCTATCCCCCATGGAGCCTAATGTTAGTAACATTTCTTGTCTGGGGCACAAGAGCATTCGGGTCAGCGAGTCGCATGAGGAGCGCCTGAGCGCAACACGGAAAATCTCATTTCGGGCTCCCAAGTAAGTGAGCGGGCAAGATTATATCGTCGACGGTCCAGATTCATCCATATGAGCATATTAGCGGTTGGCGGAAAATTGCGGTTAGCGGAGTTGTGATGAGATTAGTGCAAATGCATCACGCCCATATTATATGCAGGGAAGGATAACGGCCGTCCATCCAAAGGATGCGTGGCGCGAGATCTAGTCGCGTCGACGTTTGAATAATGGCGAGTTCAAAGGGTGAAGGTTCCATGTTGTCCTATATCTCAAAGCCCTAAACCCCGAAGGTGCCCAAAGTTGGGACCGCTGATCCAGGTGGATATCGGTGGCCACCCACCTTTTTCGACTGGCTCAAAACAGTTTTCTGGCAATTTTGGCAATTTACTATTTTTAGCAGGTTTTAACTTCCGGGGCCATTTTGAGGGCCTAAATGAAGGTTTTTTGAGATCGAGGTTCTCAATGATANAGAGCCACAGTCCACAAAATACAACAGTGCACAGAAAATCGCTGCTCATAGCAAAACACAACCATCCAGAGGCTCTCTGCTCATGAAAGAATACAATAGTTCTCAACCAACACAACCGGCTCAACAATTACAGTCCACAGCATACATTCCCCCCTATCGAATGGTGCGCACATCCCCCTCTTCCCATCCCTTATTCCTCCCTGCCGACTCATGCATTTACTTCACAACCACCCTCCGTCCTTCGTCCTTCGTCGTGAGTTAATGTTTTATCTTCTCGGGATCCATGGCTATCCCTCTCTGCATACGCCACCATTTTTATATCATTTTTCATTGATCTTTTAATTTTATTTCACAGTTCATTAAATGTGATCTGTAGTTTGAATTATTACTCAGTTAACCATAATTAATTTTTGTTAATTAATTTTACTTTATAATCTTTAAGCATGTATCCAATTAGGGTCGTTACAGTTGCATTGTTTCTAATCGGTTTCTGTGATTTTCTCAATGCTGAAATGACTTGGAATTGAAGGATTCAGTCGAGTCACCCCTCAGCTCCTTGAAGCTCTGAACCAAGAGGATCTTGGCTTCTGATTTTTTCACCCTCAAGCCTCCGAAGGCCTGTCGCCCGAGGCAGTCTTGATCGCCCTTCTCACAAGTCTTCCATCTACCACCCTTTAATCCACTTACTGACGGAAGTTGGATCAAGACCTCCATTAAACAAATCGTGACATAAAACTGATGGGCATTGGGCTCTACTCCTGCAAACAATCCAGGAGTGACTTCTGACGCTAACACCAGCAATATCTTTTCTACATGTTTCTGGACAAGTTGTGTAGGAATAGTCAGTGTCACTGTTATCATGGCTTCCTTGTCTATTATGTCAGCACACATAATGGATCTAGTTTTGTCTGCCTTGTCCAAGTAAGTGCTATAGATGACCATTATGTCCCTGACAAACACTTGTCCAGTTCAACGGCTGTTCAAGCCCTCTATTGATAGTACTTTGGGTGTTACAATTCTAGACCTGGTGACAATTTTTGAACAGGAAAACTAAAGTGAATGGTAGTGTGCAATTTTTTTATTTTGTATTCTTCTATCACTGGCATAAATCTACAAGTACATGCATAGCTTCGATGAACTATGGAGCCAGAGTTTTGCAACCACACCTCTTATTCTGCACAACATGTGCTATGTTCGACATCTCGCTTGTACTTGTTGACACTTATGTAAGAGCGGAGCGTATGCATATTTACATAGTAAGAGTAGAGCATATGCGTATTTACCTTTGGCCTTGTCATTCTGTTGATGTCTGGGATGACTGACTGCTCATGGCCATGTCACTAGTCCAATTTTTTTTGATGAAAGCATGTGCAGATGAACATCAGGACTAAACAAGCATACGCATTGTATACTGTCCATCATAAGGACTAAATAAGCGTAAAATTGTATGCATTTGATTTTTTTGACTGGAAAAATGTGTAACAATAAACAGGGCATGAGGGCAGGGCACCACGACCAATCTGTATATCGCGGACCCCCGGAAGCCAGGGGAGCAATCTTGAACCCGCCAGCCCGACACCTGCAATCCACAAAGTGGGTAAGTATGGAATAAGGTAGAAGCACGACCATACATGCGAAACCGTTAGTATGCCAATCGACGCATCAAGGCATTTTTAGAAACACCACTAAGCAGATCAATTAGAAAAAAAAAGAGATAATAGAAAATGGAAAAAGTAGAAATAGGTAGGGAAGAAAGGCCCATTGCTCCCAACCCATCGTTTTCTAGTCTAATATTATATGCCCCAGATGATAGAAGAGAAGTTACCCATGTTCTCACATTAATAAATTGATCCAAGTTTCCAGAACCAATCAAAAAAGAGAGACATTTCCATAGTTGCTATACCTTTTAGAAGATTGTACCACAAAACCCTCTACTGTTGCCCAGAACAATTCATCTTCCTGTCCAACCAACCTGTTTTTTCCAAGGTAGCAATTCCAAATATGCAATGGACATGAAGGGAAGTTAGTATGAAGATAGACATGTAAAAGAAAGAGAAACAAGTCTATTTATTCCAATGTAACAACAAACAAAATACGCAAAATATATTATATTTGAAGGAAGAAAAGAAGGAAAAAAAAGAAAAAAAAAAAGAAAAAGGTGCAAAGCAGCAGAACAAGCACAACAAATATATAGACAGTAAATGAAAAAATGACAACCATAATATGAAATAATAGTACATGTATCCACTTCTGTAATTCCTCGTCTACATTCCCGCCAAAGAGTCCATCGTCCTCTCCAATCATTCTGTTTGTTTAAATGTAGCAATGTAGCGAAAACACAACGAACATGAAGTAGTTGAGTATGCATGAAAGCATGTAATGAAGATAAACTATCATGTATGAAGGTACGAAACATCTACATATAATAAACTATATGAACACATATACATACAATAAATGAAATACAAAACAACGCAATATGAAATAACAGTACAAGCATGCACCTTTCTATCTCCTCTTCAACCGATGCAGTCAAGACTCCATCGTTTTCTCCAGCTATTCTGTTTGTTTGAATGTGGGAACGCACAAAATAATATGAACATGAATGGAAGCTGGTATGCACCGAAGAACAAGTAATATGTACATACAGTAAAAGAGACTCAACGAACAATCTAAAAGATAGACAGAAACATAAACCTTTGTGCTTCTCCATCCATAGTTGTAAATGTGTAATTTTGTTTTCCTTGCCCAAAATATATTACAAGCCACAAAATATTACGGAATTGCATGGCCGTAGCTAAACAATTTTTGGTTTTCCATGGAAAAGTATCCAGATATGCTTCCACCGATGGAAATACATGTTATTTATCTTCTACACAGACTTCTGTGCCCACGATACAAGATTTTGGTTTCCCGTGGCCAACTACCCAGATATGCTTCTAGACATGGAAATATAATTTTGTAGAATTTTTGTTGTACATATCATATCTCAAGTACAAGACAAATTGTATCGTGGGCACACCAGTCTGTGTAGACGAAAAAGAACATGTATTGTCATATGGGCACATTTCACCATACATGGTTTATAAATGCAGCCTGCATATGCTTTTTTTTTTTAACAAAAAAACAACGAATATTGCAGTTTCACATGCACTTCTCGAACTATTTTTCATGCAATTATTTTCTTTCATGCCACCACTGAAGCACCAACAAAATCTCACAGCAGAACATATATCAATCTCGCAAGACATGGAAAATAACACAACTGAATGTCAACTCGTGGGTGTAGGGGCTGAACACTGTAAAGCGCCAAAAAAAAAAAAAAAAACCAACTGCAACTACCGGTGCAAGACCCCAACCCTGCAAAGCCGAATCAAACAAAAGAAAAAAAACAAGCACCAAACGGGCGAGAAAGCACGAACATTCCCAACTACATCCCCAGGACCCCAAAGCGTAAACCCAAGCCGAGCAAACAAAACCAACAACCCACGAACCAACGAACCAACGAACCAACGAACAAGCAACAACCACCAAACCATTAAACAACATATGTATCTCCAACGATTATGAAACTGTAGCTGAAGCATAGAAGGAACCAAAAACATACAACGAGCATAACAGTAGAAATAAGCAAACATTCTTACTTGCGAACTGAAAACACTGAACAACAAACAAGGAATATAAAATGAAACTATGGCATGGAAACTTACTCTGGAACGGTGAAAGGCAGAAGCACAGTTCAAATTGTGAACCAAACAACAACATGCAACAACCGACAAACCAACGAAGAAGAAGCACTCATCGAACTAGTAAACAATGTATGTAGCTTCAACGATGACAGAATTGCATTGCAAAGCTAGAAGAAGGATGAAACATACAATGCCTATTCAACTGGCGGTGGACAACAATATTGTGCAAAATCATTGCAACATTGTATGGAAAATTTCAAGGAAAAATGTACTCCGAGAAGCATATTTAGATAAACATTTAAGTCTGTCAGGCTGTCTAAGGACCTCGTGGTATGAAAACATTTAAGCTATCAGGCCTGTTGGAGGACCTTGCGTCATGTAAACATTTAAGCTGTCAAGCCTATTCAAGCACCTCAAAAAAAGTGTCAATACATTCCAACACAAATACATGCGGCAAGGACGTTATAAACTTTGGAATTATCGATCACTATAAATATTGGATATATAAACATTTCAATATGATTATTACAAATAAAAACTTTCGGATATATCCAAGTTGTAGAGAATGCTAAGACAAACATTCGAAGTAATGTTAGCATTAATCCACTTTCAAGCAATACATAGGAAAAATATATGATTCAAAAAGACTTTATACAATAAGAAAGTTTGGATATGTTACCATATAAAACAATGGGAATAACGAAGCCGACAATAAGACCTCCAATATGTTATCCAATCAGATCAATACATATATGGTACTTTTTATTATATAAAAATCAATGTTTTTAGTTCCCTAGCTCCAAAAATATATATTGTGCAAATATTTGTGGTCAAAGGACAAACTAATATGTAGTCAACGAATTATCGATCGCTATAGTCCCTCTATGCCTACGACAGGGACTAATAACAATCTAACTAGTGTACGTTTTCCAATGCCTATTTTCCACCTTTGTCTACAATAAAAGTCTTTGAGATGTTGTTTGCCCTATTCACATAACCAAATTATGAAGCTTAACATGAACTCCTTTAGCCGGGGAGTTCATTCCTCAACCTCACATGTCGATTGCTTATGAAGGGTTTTGATGGATTGGATGGAGATGAGGTCAAGATGACACAAAAGTAGATAAATTATGAGCAGATCTCTAAAAGGGAGCACTAGAATGGGGAAATACTTATTTATTCCATGCTCAACCAATTGGAGTTGTCCATAAAGATCACTAGGAAGCTTATGTGGATTGGGGATTTTAAATGGAATTCTTATGAAGTTCATGAAGGGGTTGGGATCTGCACGGTATCCATAAAATGCTATTTTGAATATATTTTCTTCTGTCACACCATTATTTTCCAAGTTTCTTGTTATGAATGTTGCATTGGGACCTATAGCCAATGTCTTTGTTGGCTTTAAAAGTTCTTGAAGCACACCGATTGGTCTTTGGTGTTTAATAACGATGGTTAAGGCAATACCTTGCAACTAGGGAACTATAATGGCGTAGCGACATCAAATGATTTTCATTTTCCCTAATATATTCGATGGTTTGTCTAGTGTAGGGTGGGAATCAATATAACTCAGTGTCAACCAATTAAAGAAATTAAATCTGCCTAAATTTGTTTTTGTTGTAGTATTATTGTAGATTCTCTTTCTAGTCTTCTAGGATGATTTTGTTGGCAATAGACTCCAGAGCACCCATGTTAGCGTCGGAAGTCACTCCTGGATTGCTTGCAAGAGCAGAGCCTAACACCCATCAGTTTAATGTCACGATTTGTTTATGAAGGGGTGATCAAATGGAAGTAAACTCGGATAAACTTCAAACAGCGAGTTGTAATAAGGGTGAGTAGGGGGAAGACTTGTATAAGAAGAGTGCAAGGGTCTGTCGTAAACATCAGGTTTCTAACAGACTGGAGAAGAATGCGTCCAAATACAAGACCATCTTACGTTCAAACATA
Organism: Picea mariana; assembly: GCA_032191745.1. Lineage (NCBI taxonomy): Eukaryota > Viridiplantae > Streptophyta > Pinopsida > Pinales > Pinaceae > Picea > Picea mariana. Next base: position 35,726 of record JASDQU010587115.1, on the reverse strand, counting down.
GAAGACCAAAGAATACAATCATGTAACAACAAATAATTTATCGTAACATAACTGCAACAATTCATGCGAATCATTCGATCACAAACTCTCTGGTATGAGACGAAAACATAGACGGAGTAAGGAAACTGTTTGTCATAAAACAAGAAATCTCATATGCAAATGCACAACCAGGAAACTAGAATGTTCGTTAAAACTTTACAGCTGGGAGATTTGCTCTACCATCGATAGATACAAAAATGGAGAAAATGCCTACATATACTCAAAACCACCATAGCAACAAAATCAAGACACTACATTAAAAGCTTTGCGTCTGCATGTCCTCTGACAATCCGCACCTGCAATCTTTGACTAATCAAGCACCTTTGGCAGACGCGATCAAACTCCTGACAGTTCCGTAGGCGAATCGACGTGCACTTAACTCATCACCGGACTTTCCCATTATGGCGGAGACGATGTCTAACCACCACCAACCGCTTCAATAACTGCTTCATCGGGATTGAGAACGGCCTGGCCAACTCGACACTTTAGTGACGTGGAAGGCCCCTTGCACTGACACCTAGATTGGCTGGTCGGCTTGATGAATATGCATGGAGGCAGGTGCCAAGGATCAACGCATAATGGGGGTGGTGGCGCTAAAGCCGTGAGGGTGGAATAAGGAGTGATGAGGTGTGAAGGGGGGGTGACAGAGGAAGCTATATGGTGGAAGGCGATAAGCGGAGGGGGAATGCCACGGGTGATGGACGGGACACAGGTGGAAACAACAGGGAGTGCAGGAGTAAAAGTGCATGGTGGAAGGTGTTGAGGTAGAGGAGACACATGGTAGGGGACAAGGAGACTCGGAAGGTGAGTGGATGACAAGATGGGGGGAAGGGACCACCTGGGTGGAACGAGGAGAGGCTAAAGGGAAAGGACCCTGCCACATGGCCAGGTGGGGAATAGGTGGCAAGGAGGAAAGTGGCGCAAAAGGTGGCACGATGTGGAAGGGACCTGCAGGGTTAAACGAAGAAAGGCGGCAGGAGTCTGGATCGCCTGTGAGCCACTGATCCGGGCTCACCAATCGCAGCCTTCGGAAAGATGCACCCCGAATTCTGGAACCCCCCCTCCGCTTAAAGGTAGAAATGCGGGGGGGGGGTCTGGAATCGCCTCTCGCGCCATTGATCTGGGTGCTGTGATCATGGCCGTTGGAG
>JASDQU010587115.1:8185-26535 GCA_032191745.1 Picea mariana | reverse complement strand
GTAGAAAGGCGGGGGGGCTCCGGAATCCGATGCGCGCCGTTGATCTGGGCGTGTGGATGCCTGCCGTCCAGACCTGTCTACCGTTTACCATGGGCATATTTGCATCCAGAACTTAGGACAAGTGGGTTTTTTATCCATTCCTTTGCATTTTACCCCTATGCCAGAAATATCGCTAACAACCCCTTAGTTGGCATTGTATATCTGGCCTTGCTTGTTATGTTGCCTATTTTTACTGGCTACCTACCTGCGCCCTCCTTGGGCTTTTATGGGATCAAAATTCATTCAACAAATCGCAGGAATAATTCAGGTTATTATCGAACTGAGTGATTTTCCAGTTTATTATGGTGCATATTTGTAGTTGAATATAAAACTAAATTTCAACATTAAGTTTGAAAAACAATGACAAAGTATTGGTGGACAAATGAAATCTTCTGATATCCATTATCGTATAATAAACGCCTTACCTTCCCTTGACACAGTGCCATCCAATATCTATCCAAGAAGCAAGAAGCACCGAGAGGTGGGGAAGGGACGCTGTAAATATGGTTTGAAATTATAGACAATTAATCCCACTTGGCCAATGCAATGGAATCATGTTAGACTTTTGTTTTTTTTTGTCCTTAAGATCAGCTGAGTTGGTAAGACGTGCCCACACTCTTCGGTTGAGAAGAGGTCATGGGTTCGAGTTTAGCTGGGTTTTTGAGGACGCGGTTTAGCACCTCATATCATCCACTATGTGAGAAAGTATCGAGTGTGTTTCCTGCGATGTGAATTTCATGTTGGAAAAGCTAGACTTTTGTTTTAATTTTATTTTTTGACACATAATTCTTTAATAGAAGTTTTATAGCTTGAAATAATTGAAATTGAAAAATGAATATTGCTTTTTATAGGTATTGTTATTACCAAAAAGGTTTGATCCTTATAAAATAATTGTTTTATTAATTGAGGAAATTAATAAAAAAAAAAACATTTTTAGACTTTTGAATAATAAATGGTTTGAATCTTACAAAACAACAATTGTTTGATTGAGGAGATTATTGTTACTTTTTAAAATATTTTTAGAATTTTGAGTAATAATTAGTTTGAACTTTACCACGTAATTGTTTATTAAATGAAGAGATTAATTTTTTTTAAAAACATTTTTAGATTTTTGAGTAATAATTTGATAGAATTTTTTTATGGTATTTATTTTGAATATTTTTGATGATATTTTTTATAGCAATGGTCTAAAATTGTGATAAAATGGTATTTTTTTTTCAATTGTAGGAGGGGAAATTGACTTTTTTGTTATGAAATGTAATAATAATTGGATTGATGGAATCATAAATATAATGCTAATATTGCTTAATGTGGCTCCAATAGGGGTATTAAATGCTAAGATTGTATAATGTGGCTTCAATAGGGGTATTTGAGGGAGTGAATCCATTTTTGTATAAAAAAGAACAATCTTATCATACAAAATTGCAATTAAAAATAAAACAAAAATTGAAATCGTTATCAATTTATATTATAAAATTGATGTTGTTGAACTCTCTACTTCACAAAAGATATAACTCCAAAATAGTTGGATAGGATTCCAAAATATCAAAGCTAGTGTCTTATTTTTCAAATATATTGAAGTTTCCAAAACTTCCCCTATATATACTATGAGTATACAACCAAATAAACAGTCCTAGAAAAAATGTAACTTTTCAAAACGTAAGTTAATGAGCATCAGGTTCACTGTAGACATCTCAAATGTTACCAGACTTAGTTGATTAAATGATAGAGGGTGGCTTAAATGCTTGTCTTGGTTATTGCACAATAGCCTTTTCATTTTCCACCACAATTTTTTCTCCAAAAGATACTAGAAAGGATGGGCGAGCTGTTGATTGATTACCTTCATTGTTAATCTCTTTCTCAACTTCCAAATTTTTTATCTTGCTTTGCAACATAGCCAATTTTTCTACTACTGCTTCAATCCTCTGAGTGTTATTCTTTGTGTTGATGCCCATTTTCCTCTGCTGATTTTGAATAGCCTCTAATTGATAATTTATTCCCAATACATGCCTTTGCATTTCCTCTACCACTACAACCTTTCTTATTTTCCACTCCTTTCACCACCCTTCCTACCTTCTCATGTGAAATGCTTAACATACTTGAGCTTTTGTGATGTGCTTCTCACACCTATGAATGCCTATTCTCATCTCTAAATTCTCACATCTTGTGTGTCACGACCCCTTTGGAGACACACCTGAGATGGTAAGTCTCGTCCTCCCTCAAGGGCATGCAACATCGTGACGGTTCTCACTTGGTAGCTTGACGACACTAAGGATACTTCCCTGAATTATGCCTATTCACCTAGAGCATACCCATATTCCGTTCTAGGATACGAGCAAGTCACACTCCTACTTGATGTGACTCATATACTTAGACAATTTGTTACCATCCTAACACTTAATCATTTAAGCATACAATCATGAAACATGCGAAACAAAGACAACACCTGCGAAACATACAAGACACACACACATAGATATAGTGCGAGTGACACTAGCGATGGCTAACACCCGACTTGTCTTATTATTATGAAACATAGTTACAATATGAGAACTACTAGCTCAGTTTACAACATGGGCAGAGTCGCATGACTTGCCTCACCTCACCAAGTCAAAACACTCATACACAGATCTGCCTCCAACAAACTTCCTTGTCGCAACAATATTCAGACACTATGTGGTTCACACTAAACATGCACCCTCCATAGAATAACCATCTCTCATTCATCGCAAGAGTCACCAAGCTAGCCCAAGATCTCGGTCTGCCTCATGGTGCGCCCTCTATAGACCTACATCAATAATTCATCAAATTTTGTCTTGTCTACTTGCCTTCTCCATGCCTTGTTTGCTTCACATGATTGTCATGCTCTCCCTTCCACTATGCCTTCTTAGCTCATGTGCTTTGTGTTCTTATATGAACCCAACTGTCTCCCTCCTGAACCGTTGTGCTCTTTGGGTGTTGTGCCCCTACGCGGACTAGCGTGCCCATTCAGATCAATGCACCCCTTTGCGAACTAGTGCACTCATTTTCATTGATGCGCCCCTTGTCCCGGTCGTGTCCATTTGAACTTGTGCGCTCGTGAACCATTGCACCCTTTCAGACCAGTGCGCCCCATCACCTGGGCATGCTCCTCATGTGGATGTGCCCCATTCAATTGGGTGTGCCCTTGCCTTATGTGCTTCCTTGAACTGACTGACTTGACTCATTGTGGGTATGCTGACGGGGTCAATCGACCTCTCCAACGCATTCGTGCTGCGAAGGGAAGGAAGGTCCACTTCTTGGGTGCGCACCCAAGTTTCCCTGTCCTTTCCCAAACACAACCCAAGTTTTGATCCTCCATCGCTAGGCAAGTGAGGCACGTTCCCCCTTGGTTCTGTACGTCACCATCGTGCACCCAAGGTGCTCCTGCCTGCGCCTATAATACTTCTTCTGCCCAACCGATCGAATGTTCCTTGTGTTCTCTTGACCAACTCATCGTCGAGTCTTCCCAAGAAGTGCATGCAATTAGTGGGTTTCATGGAGGGATTTACATCTTCCCCCACTCAAAGTCATTGCCGTCTGTAGAAACATCCATCGATCTCTATGGTGTCTTTTCCCCTTCTCTAGATCTCGTCACTGTTGTGAGGGAAATCTCCTTACGGACTAGCAAATAGGGTTATGCTTTGCATGCAGATATGACCAAGAGAAAATCTACTTTCTACCTTCGTCCCCATACTTAAATCCTATTTCTTTTCAGTAAAATATGGCTAGATCAACCTACCTCATTCCAGGCGTTTGATGTCGATCCCTTATTGCACTTGACCACTTGTTCGCAGTTCTCCTTTCCAACGCTGACCTGCATACAAGACAAGCAAAAACTACACATGCATCTTACCTATAGACTAACAGGTTAGAGATTCAAACATGTACTTAAAAAATTATGAATAACTCATGAATTGGGACGGGAGAAGCATTTTCTTTATTACTTTGAATGAGTCAACTTACAAAAAGTCGAGACCGACCACCGCTCCGCGAACCTGATCCTGGGCTCCTCTTCAACTGTCCTCCAACTTCTTTGCTTTGTCTCTCTTCTAGCACAAGGATGGCTAAAGGGCTGGGACAATGGGAATATGCAAATGGGCAGAGTTTCTTTGCTATATTTTTCCTTCTCCAAATAGGACCCCTAGCCCTTCTTTTATAGGCTAGAAAAAGCTAGGTATTTGGACGAACCCTCGGCCATGCATGGCCGAGAGTTTTAGTTAACTCACCCAGAGTTGTGTGTTCCGTCGACAACTTTCATTTTTTCATGCTTTTGTCGGTCCACATGGGCTGTTTGAGGTTAGCTAGCATGTACACACATGCAGTAATGGAGTAGGGCGTGTGGGCCTTTATAAAAGAGGATTTTAAAGAGTTGTTCAACAGTGCTTTGGCAAAGAAGGGATCTGAGATGGCCTGATGCCAGGTAAGCATGTATGGTGAAATTTAGGATTATAACAAATGCCCCCTAATGTGTGAGGTCAGAAGAGCATCTGATGGCCAAAATACATTACCAATCTTTACTGATGTGCCGGACGATTGAGCCCAAGGATCATGAACCGGGAGGCGCCATCTGCAAAATAACAAAATGTCTCACCGAGGCAGGCATACCCATGCTCGAGATAAAATAGAATCATGGCTACCGATCAAATACACTATAGATCCATGTCATATAACTATATAAAGAGTAGCCGCGGACAATACACATCGGAGCTACATATCAAAATAAAAAAGATATACTTATAGAGTATCCATCTTCTAGAAGCTGATACGGCCTGATGGCTGGATATGAGATCTTCAGAGCTTGAGCAACAACTTCAAAATCTTCAAAACTTGGGTAGGAGTGTAATATGAGTGTACAACTGCACTACCCAGAGGTCTTCGATGGCTTGTCAGTCATGGACTTGATAATCTTGATGATCAGACTGAAGGCTTCATTGATTTCGAACAAGGACTTGATTGGACATTTAGGATGGTTGGGTATGAGGGAAAGAGACAAATTGCAGAGGGGCCGACTCAGGCTTGGTGACAAACTTCCCTTGGAAAATAGCACGACAAATTATGAGACTCAGGCAACATGGCATTAATCATAAGTCTACGAAGCAGGAGGCAACGCAAACTCTCCATATGTTTGGAAGGATAACCAAACGGTGGAGGACACAAATCTATATAGCGAGAAAAAGCTTCCTAAGGTCATACGACATCCCATAGTCTGATGAACAAACAGACAGATGTGCTTTATCCAAGGGCGACTAATTATGCTACCAATAAAGAAAATACTTTTCCCTTCCTCTTTTTGGGGTATATTTGATTTTTTTGTCTTTTTCTATAATTTTGGGAAAAAGAATAAAGGAATATTACGTTACAATGGAGGAACGAGTGTTGCAAACATACAAGTTCAAGGCACAAGGACAAGACTGATGTTCTAGTATAATGATACTCAGGAAAAATCCTCTGGGGGCCAAGGGTGTTAAGACGCAGAAACAAACTGTTACAAGGTTGGCGTATAAGGTATGCAAACGCGGTTAACAAAACACACAATGGTAACGTCCTTCGATGTAAGTTTAACGAGCCTAGAGAAGGTAAGCTCGGTGGTTTTTCATATTTAGAGAGTCTGAAAAAACATAAAAGGAGACTCCCTTGGGGTAACTTTTTCGAAGATAGTCTAGTCGATTCGAAAAATCGGTAAACTAGCACCGACAAGACGTCTATTCAAAACCATTTTAACGAGTGTGACAAGGACAAGATCACTCGGCCATTTTTTCATTTTTAAGGAGTCTGAAAAAAGCTTAACTATGGACTCCGTCAGGAATGTTCTTTTGGACCAGTTTAATGAGTGTGAAAGAATAAGGTCACTCGACGATCTTTTCAATTTTAGGGAGTCTGAAAAGAGCTTAACTATGGACTCTGTGGGGGTTCCTTCTTCATAAGTTTAGTCCCTCAGGCCCGAAAAAGGGATAAAATTATACCTGATAGTACTCTTCTATAGAGTTGAAGTTCCATAGAGTATACCTTTGTTTGTACAGTTGACTGTCTGGACAGAAAAATGGGTAAACTACTGCTGGACAGACGTGACTTCAAATTTCAGTTTAACGAGCGTGAAAGGCCACAAGATCGATCGACAATCTTTTCATGTTTAGAGGGTCTGAAAAGGGCTTAAAAGAAGACCCATTAATTTTTGGGAGTCCTGAGGGTGAGGTCAAGAGTGAAGAAGAATCATGCAAATGAGTCTCAAACTTGTATTCAAGAAAAACTACAAGGACTCCCAAGCCTACAGTGTTTTTAGGGGCAACATGAATACCATAATGCAACCGGGATCTACCTAGGGCATTCATGTTCCAGTAAGCTCTACCACCAAGTTGCGACACTTCTAAAGTAGAGATGATGGTTCTGTGTCACAACCTGATGGGATTGATACTATGGTAAAGGAAAAAGACAATGAGATACAAAAATCAGGGTAGAATCCTAACCTATATGTTCAAGTTGATTGTTGAAAAAAATTTCCACGAACCGTCGAAAAATACTCAAAACTCAAAAAAAAAATGGTTCCAATACCCGATCAAATCCCTCCTATGCAACTCCTGAATCACACTAAATGGCTTTCGGTATAAAGAAAATGATAAGGGAGGCCAAAAAAGTGACAAAAAGAGGCCAAAAAGTCTATAAATAGAGGCTGGCAGCTCATTAACACCATTGTTGATTGGGAAATTGACTCTAGAGCCAAAATACCCCCTTTGATTAAAGTGGTGATTCTAGGAGCTACAGTGGACGAAACGAACTTTTGTCTGGACCAAGTAAGTAAAAACTCCCTTGTCTTTCATTTTATGTCTTTATTTATGCATTGGGTTTCAGTTTTTAGGGGGGTGTCGACCTTTAAAAGGTCGGCCCTAGGTCCACGCGGGCTGTCTCAGGACAGGCTGCGTGTACATTTGGGTAGAGTAAACACTGCCCACGTGTACATGCGACTATCGCCAATACAACACGTGTGGGCCCCCTTATTGAATGCTAAGGATAGAAAAAGAAAGGGTTTAACTCTCTTGAACCTTTTTGTTTTGCAGGATGTATGTCCATTGGAGAGAAAGAGAGCACAAAGAGGTGAATGAGTTGGTTAGGGAAGACTCCAATGCTGTGGCTACATTGATGCAGTGTGGGTTACTCAAGTTTTTCCTATGTCCTTTCACGCGGGCACAACCTAGGCTACTGAATGCCTTGGTTGAAAACTGGCATCTGGATGCAAAGGCATTCATGTTAAAGGGGCATTCATTGGTGCCCACGGTCAAGGAAATTTACTTTTTGACTGACCTCTCTAGGAGAGGGGAACCAGTCAATTTATAGACTTTTCTTGCGGGGCCGCATAACATAGCGGAACTGATAGGTCTATACTGTGCAACTGATATGAACCGCGTGAGCACACAGGTGCCTATAAGCAAGATCACTAACCTATCGCCACAAGTGATAGTATTGCTTATTGGGCGAATTACTGGTTCTGCGGCTCTACATCAGGCGTCTTGCGCACAGATGAACTGTGTTGTCCAGTGCTTAAATGCACAAGTTTTTGATTGGAGTACCACTTTGCTTGAGTGCATGAAGAGGCAATTGACAGATTACCGTTTGCGGACACATAGGAACTTTGGGTTCGGGACCATTCTGTGTTCATTCTTTTTTGAGAGAGTTTCGAGTTTTAGTCCTCGAGTAGTGGTACGAGGACACCAGGCCTCTCTTCTTGCTGTGTGTAGATGGGAAGTACTACTGCCGCAACAGGGTGGTGGAAGGACCAATGAGTCCTTCGATGATGACTTTTTTGCATGGTTGTCACGATAGATCCCGGTTATAGAGGACTACCCCTATGCCGGGATTGATTTTTCGAGAGACCCGGAGATACCAATACCTCCTGGTGAGGTGCGAGGGGAGATGGGTAAGTCTCCACCTTTGTAGTTTTTTTTGTATATGTAATTTTTATGTTGTTTTGTTATATATATCACTTTTTTTTTATGCCAAAGTATTTGACGGATATGTGTTCATTGTGTGAAGATGTGGGACTACTGCGACCTACTGACTGTGCGAGGAACAAGCATCGTCCTCAGCCAGGGGTCGCACCTGCCGCCACCGGGCAACCAGCAATAGCAAGAGATCTTCCAGTCGGGGAGGCTAAGAGGGTACTAAGACGGGTTGAGCGTAACTTCACTGCGCTCACTCGCACGGTCCCGATGGCAGAGATTGAGGACCTGCCACCTTCTATGCAACCTCAAGTAGTGGGGGCACCCAAAACGTGGGTCCGGTTGTTTCGATGCTTAGCCAATGCTGTGGACCAGTATAACAGGGCCCACAAGCCTTGACTTTAGCTAGACATTTTGGTGTGCCACGATCACTACTTGTATATATTTTTTGAGGGCATAAGCCCTATGACTCGTTGTCGGTCCTATTTTTGAGGCGCTTGCGTCCATCCATGTACTCTGGTTACTTTATGATATTATATATGGTTTTTTGGTCTTTTGTGTCTTATGGATCATGTGTGAAAAAATGTATTTACATGCTTATGTCAATGTTCTTTCATACATGTGCAATATGCCAATCTAAAATTTGATTAGCTAGAGTATCTGTAACTTGGTTTAATCTCCTAGGAACATGAAAATATGTAATATAATCAAAGTTTCGTTCTAAGAGACGTACCCTAAGGAATCGTTGGTGTAAAGTTGGATCATGAACCCGATATACTCTTTTTAACTGAGACACAACCAGTTGAGAGTCGAGATAGACCCAGAGATGAGAGATACCCAATGACAAAGCATCACGAAGTAACTCAATAAATGCGCTATACTCGACAACATTATTTGTGGTGTCACCTAAGCAGATACCTCCAAAAGATAATAACTGGCCTTGAGGTGTAAATATTACCCAAGTTGCGGAGGCAAGTCTCCGAGTGTGCCGACTTGCACCATCTGCATACCCAACGAACACCCTAGAATCACTTGACATATACCACAGTGATGAAAGATAATATCAACGACATGTCCATAACACTAAAAGAAACTAAAAAGTAATAGTACAAAGTCTATACATATGTTACAAAAAGTTACCCATAGTGACCTGCCTATGCGTAATACTTCTTGAGGTAGAGCCCGTTTCTAGGCTCCACCAAAGCATTCCCTTCAAAATCAACCAGATGATAAGCACCCTTTTTTAAAACCTCTTTTATGATGAAAGGTCCGAACCACATGGGTTTGAATTTTCTTGCCCCCAGGGGGTCCTTATCTTGGTCATAGACCAGGACAAGGTCGCCTTCAAAAAAAATCTGAGGACGAACAGAACTATCATATTGACACTTGACCTTATGTTTGTGAGCCTCGTTGGCTAGGGACGCATCACGACGCTGCTCATTGAGCTGCTCTAGGTACACTAACCGTTCTTCAAGTGGAGAAGTGTCTGGAAATAATTGTACTGCCAACTTTAGAGACGGGATCTGACATTCGATGGGCAAGACTGCCTCCAGCCCGTAAACGAGTTGAAAAGGTGAGAATCCAGTTGCAGTATTAACAGATGTTCGGTAGGCCCATAATGTCGAGTATAACATCAAATTCCAATTTGACTTGGCTGAGTTGATAGTTCGCTGTAGGATAGTCTTAAGAGTTTTGTTGACAGCTTCCACCTGCCCATTTTCTTGGGGGTGGTAGGGTGATGAATGTTCCTGCCGTAACCCAAGTTTTGATGTTAATTCGGTCATCATCTGGTTCTGAAAGTGACTACCATGGTCAGTGAAAATCTCCCTCGGGATGCCAAACCTTGCTATTATCTGATTGAATACAAAGAGAGATGCAGTCTCTCCATCATCTTTAAACGTTGGCATAGCTTCGATCCACTTTGTGAAGTAGTCTACAAATACAATGATATAGCGGTGCCCCCTTGCTGAAGGAGGGTTGCAAGTAGTGTAATCAATCCCCCACTTGGTGAAGGGACCAACTGTGATGACAGGAAACATGGGAGCAGGATGTGCCCTCATCTTCCGAGAGAATATTTGGCACGGATGGCACTTCATGACTGATTCAATACAATCTTTGATAAGTGTCGGCCAAAAGTAACCTGCTCATAGAATCTTTTGGGTTGTTTCCAACCTAGACAAATGACCGCCACAAGCTCTGGTATGGCAATTGCTAAGCACGGTAATGGCTTCCTCATGAGTGAGACATCGGCGTAGGATGCAGTCCACACCTCTCCGATACAAGGTATCTTCGATGATGAGATAATTCTTAGCCTGATGGTGTATACGTCGACGCTCATCACAGGAAGCGAAGGTGGGGCAATTAAAATTCTGGAGATAGATAAGTATATCTCCATACTAGGGATCTAAAGATGTGATAAAAAACATATCCCCCCGGATAGGCAATTCTTCAGGCACAATGTCATCTGACTCAACCGAAAGTTATGAAATAAGTTCTGCAAAGACCAATGACTTTTTGGACTTTGCTGAAACAAAGTCTAAGTCAAACTCTTGGAGGATGACTATCCATCTACTGATTTTTCCACCTATTACCCATCATGTCAACATGTACTTGAATGGATTCACGATAGTAATGACAGTGGTCTTGCGAAATAGAACATAATGACGAAACCATTGAACAACATGAACTGCTACCAATGCAAGTTTTTTTATGTGAGAATAATTAAGTTCCAGTCCTATGAGGCCTCGGCTCAGGTAATAGATCACGTATTCTGAGAACAAGTCATCTTTCTGAACTAAAACCATGCTAATGGTTGACTTTGTTGCATCCAGATATAATAAGAAATCTTTGTTATAGTTAGGTGGTCTGAGCAGAGGTGCAGTTGTGAGGGCATGTTTCAATGTGTCAAAAGAGCATTGAGCCGCATCGTCCTAGTAAAAGGGAACGTCTTTCTTCAGTAAGCGCATAAATCCCTTGGTGATTTCAGCATAGTTGGCGATGAAGCGTTGTAAAAAGTTCGCCTTGCCTTGTAGACTCTGAAGTTGAAGGATTGTGCATGGGGGGGGAAACTGAATTATTGCCTCAACCTTGAGAGGATCGACCATGATCCCTGTTGTTGACACTATGAAACCTAACAATCGTCTTGACGTTACACACAAGCTGCACTTGTTTGGATTCAGGCGAATCCGAAAGTAGCGACAACGTTCGAATATAAGTCGGAGGTGTGTGGGATGATCCATTCTCTTGCAAGATTGCGATGCTAAATCATCTAGATAAGCCTCAACTATATGCTTGAGGTCATGAAAAGAAAAAGACATGGCCCGCTGAAAGGTGGCTCCAACATTTTTAAGACCAAAAGGCATTTTACGATATGTGAATGTACCCCACGGGCAGATGAATGCCATTTTGTGTTGGTCTTTAGGTTTGATTTGAATTTGGGTATATCCCGAAAAACCATCCATGAAAGAAAAGGCTTCGCAACCCACACATTCATCAATGATTTGGTTGATGAATGGTGTGGGAAAATTATCTTTGGGACATGCCTTATTCAAATCACGAAAGTCAGTACATACACGAATTGTGCCTTGTTTTTTATTGACCGGCACAGGGTTTGACACCCATTGGGTCAAATGGATAGGATATATAAACCCGACTTTTAGCAATTTCTCAACCTCAACCTTAATGGTCACTGCTTTCTTAGGATTAATTGGACGAAGCTTCTGCCGAACCGGCTTGGCATCAGGATACATTGTGATTTCATGTTCAACTATTCTTGGATCGATGCCTGACATTTCCTCGTAAGACCAAGCAAAAACGTCATGGAATTATTTGAAAAGATCTGTGTAGATTTGAATCTCTTCAGGGGAGCAGTCCGCTCTGACGAAGACATTCTCCACGACGCCAGGGTTTCAGGAGATATTGATCGGTAAGGTTTCAACGATAGTTGCCATATTACCCTCAGCATAAACCTCATGTGTAGCTAAGGTATTAATAGGACAAGACCGCTCTCCCATCATGGTCACAGTGAATTCTCCCACTTCAATTCGGATTAACTCTGGGAGGAAGTATGATCTGTGATGAAGATCTTCCCAGGGTTTATCTGGACTAGTCATTGCTTCAATTATTGCTTCATCAGAGGGCAAGACTAAGTCCAATGAATCGGTGGGAGCGAGAGAACCCTGAGCCCAAATAGGCTCTAGAAGAGGATCTAACTCTTGTGCAGGATATGGATCAATGTGGGTTGAAGTTTGTTGGACTAAGGAGTACACTACTTCAGTTGCGGACAAAGGCATGGACATGCCTGGATGCCCTGTCCCATCCATCGTGGCCGATGGGGAAGGAAGTGTCCATGTATTGTTGAAGTAAGTCATGCGGAACGACGAAACTTGAAAAATCTCAACCTTATGGTGATTGGATATAAACTTGATATCGCCTTGAGGGGGTAGGTAATCGAAGGTACCCATCAAAGATGGGCACAAACCAACCCCTACGTTGACGACATCTGGTTGAGGATTATCAATCATTGGGACCGTGGATGCCCCCAAAGTAGGTTCAGGTTTAGAGAAGGACAATTGATCGATGGTCACTATCCGACCCTCATGTGGAAACAACAACACCCAAAAAACTGTAGCAACCACAGCTTGCATGGAATAAGTCCAACTCCTTCCTAACAAGAGGTTATAGTTGAGGGGAGCATCGACTACCTCTACTTCGACGCACACGGTCTTCCCTCCTAACTGCATGGGGAAAGAAGGAACGATACCATGTGGTCGGAAAGAACGTCTGTTGAAAGCGGTGAGGAGAGTAGGTGACGGAGACAAAACGGGCTGGCCCACTGCCTTCCAACATGCCAATGAAACAACACATGTCGAGGCACCCTCATCAACCACTGTGCGAAAGATATTCCAAGTAAAAATTTTCATGGGATAAGCCACTACTATCTGAAATGCTATGTGGTAAGGTAGACGAGGTTTTAACTCGGTTGTATCCAACATGATTGTACCCAGATTAAAAATCTTGGTAGATCCTAAAGAGGTTAACAAGGCTTTCCTCTGGGAAGGGCAGCTTTAGAGGACCTCCAAAGCGGAAATCGCACAAGGGGTTTGTGATAAATCCTCCACCACAGAGTAGTTCTGGGAGGCCCTTGTGTTTGGGTTATGAGAAGCTTTTTTAAATGCACCTTTGAGAATGCATGCCATTGTTTCTCCCAATGTCTTCTCAATCTGTAGAGGAAGATATGGGAGGTCAGCTCCTTTACTCTTCTTATAAGTGCTTGGTTTACTATAGTTGTGTGCTCTAGTCGATATAAAAGCATCACCCCTAACCATATATACGTTCGCGGATGCAGGGTTGTTCAGAGGCGGACAGGGTTCTTGGCTGCCCTCTTCTGTGCTTACAGAGGCTTGGGTTAGATTTTGTCCATGTTGAAATGGATTGTTTAACACATCAGGCTATTGATGCATCACAAACTTTTGGGCTTCTGCAAGTTGAGGACATAGATGGGTCGGGTGGTCTTCCGCGCACAAGTTGCATGGATACCTCACCTTTCGTTTCTCAGTGTTGTCCCCGCCATCATTATCGGTGGGTTTTTTATCCCCCTTACCCTTCTTTCGTTGTTTTTTCTTTCCTTCAAGTTGCTGGGTGGCCTTTGGGTTAGTCGACTGCACTATGTGTACCTCCGACGTTTTGGTAGGGGGAGCAGCCAAAGTAGTGGTTTGGCTGGCCGCTGTGTGTTGTATAGATAACTGCTGCAACTGCTTCGTCAATTGATCAACGGGCTTTGTGTGTGCTGAACCAACAATACCATCAGCATGTGGTCCAGCTCTCTGTCTATTTTTATCCAGTATTGAGCGTGGCACATCTGGCAAGATGTTGTATAATAAACCAGACTAAGAATATATGAGCTCAAATTATTGAGCTCTCATGATGGCGTCTTCTTCGTAGAATACACCCGACGTTGCGACATATTTGGATAACTGTGGGACCAAAGACTTAAGGAACCACTCAAGCAGGAATGCTGGTGGGACTATCACCTTAATGAGACTCTTCCGGCGTCTCCATTCTTGGATGTGATCAGAGATATGGTCCGCTGTCGTCTGTTCAAAATTGGCCAGTAGCTCTGTGCCAGAGTCATATCTCACAGGTAATTGGAAATGGTTTAGGAAAGCCATTGCCAGCTCGCCGAAAGAAGAGTATCTTGAGTGATCGAGATTAATGTACCATTTCGCGGCACTCCTAATGAGAGTACGTTGAAACATTCGCAACTGTACGAAGTCATCTTTCAATGAGTTAGATGAGCACCAAAGATGGAAGGTAGTCACATGATCTCCTGGATCTTCATTAGGCTTGGCTTCGAACTTTGGAATGTTCGAAGGAAACTTTGTCGGCATAGGAGGCCAATGCGGATTGTGACAAATAATGGGGTCATTCAACAACCTTGTCAAATCAGGCAAGTGCAAAGTTTCCAGGAAGGGTAGTTTGGGTTGTTGGTGATAACCTGGGAAAAAGGGGCCTGGAGTTTGACTAGCACCAGGTTGCCAGGAAAAGTTTGGCTGCTGGCCTGGATTTTGGTAGAAACCATGGCCCTGGCCAGCGTATGGATTTTTCATATGTGGAGACATCATCGACTGATTTCCAAAATAGGACATAGATGGTTGGGCATGCATTATATTCGAAGGACTCTGGGAAGGATTGCCCCATGGTGGTCCGGTGGGGATGGGCATAGTAGTTTGTCTGGGGTTCCATTGATTGTGGAAAGAATTACCCCATATCGACATTCAGGACGAGAGAACGGTTCCCTTCCCTGAATTCCAAGGTCCTGCTGCGGAAGAAGTTCCTAGGTTTGCCCCTTGTGCAAGAATAGTACCCTGCATAGGAGTAGATTGTCCAAAACTGGGATTGCCCCCAGTCGAGAAGGTAGCTGACGAGAAGGCGTTGTTACCAAATGTTTCGACCAAAGAAAACAGTGTCGAACCTACCAACATATTATGCGAAGGTGGTCCTTGACTCCCCGCTCCAAATAGACTATGGTATGTAGGTTTCCCGACGGATTGCTAATGCGAGCCACCGAGTGAAGGGGATGAAGGAGGGATATGACCTCCTCTGTAAGGGAAAGCATTAAAAGGAGCAGGAGTGCCCCCCATGTGACTTTGCAGAGGAGCGCTAGAGCTCCCTGCCCCTAGACCTAAAGTCTATAAAGTGGAGTAGGAAAGTACAGAACTTGTACCCAAACTAGGCATCCCGTATGAGAACGGAGGGCCTATCGCACTTGGTGTGAAAGGGGTTGTGGCCGCCGCCAAAGATGGGATTGGACCAATGACAGTGGGTTAGGAGGTGAAAAATCTCCTGAGGTGACAACCGTAGTGGGAATTGAAGAATTCCCAGAAGGAGTAACAACATTTGTTTCCATTGCTGTGTGCAACACTATCTGGCACTTGTAAAATTGAATTGGTACGATGAAAGGTGCCAATAAATCAGTGGTTAGGGTTTCAACCGGGTTGAGAGCGGTTGCTTCAAGGTCCAAAATGGTCGATTCCTCTGGATGTTGGTCGGGCACAATTTCTTGTAACCCTGTCACTTCAAAAGACCCTTGTTGGTCTAGCTTTCGCCTTAATGGTGGCAGGGGTGGCTCCAGTGTAACCGATGACAGGCCAAGAAGCCTTCGTGACCGACGGAGTTCATGATCCTCCACTATGTCAGAAGATCAAAGATGCTCCAGGGTATTCTAAACGTTCAAAAGTAACACACACTAAAAAAATTCCCTAGAAGATAAGACAGGGAAACACTAAATTAATTGGAAGAACAATTACAACAACCAACACTAGAAAAACTTACCGGTGCAAGTGCAACTCGAACACAGAAGCACCCTCCGGGTATACTCTGCAAAGCATGGCTCGATTTTTGTCCTAGGTACCATGGTATACCCCCGCAGTCACTTGTGTATGTCCCTAAAAAAGATAGGCCACTAGGTTGCCAACGCGCGAACAGTCACCAGGTGGGTACAGTCGAAATTTGAGTAGACCACAATGAGCAGGGTATCGATCCCGAAACCTGTCAAGGGTATCAAAAGAAAGTGGTTTGGAAGACAACTGAGGACCTCGAACGGATTCGAGACCAACGAAGCCCCGTGGAAAATGCAATCAACGGAATCCCAAAACAAGCCCTCTATATGTGTTCTCCACTACGATTGGTCCAGCTTTGGAGGGGTTATCTCCGCTAGCGACCTCGTGTTTATCCCCTGTGTTAGAGGGGGGTCCCAGATAAATTTCACGATACTGGACTTAGACACTCCCTAACTCAGACTCTAATGTTTGATTTTAAAAGGCCTTGAAGAGTTTCCTTTCCAACCTAATCCAAGGCCCTAATCCTGAACTAGTTGGTTAACCCTATAAAAATAAAAGTCTAATAAATTTTAGATTTAGCGTTAATTTTATGGCTTTGTCTTATGTCAAGGGGTATGAAAGTGAAACTGATGATGTGTAAAAGACGAAAGAAAAAATGAATAAAAAATTTGGAAACAAAAACTTTTACTTAATGCAAAATTTCAACAATTTTTCAAAATATTGTTTTTTTTTTAATTTTCTAAGATTTTGGACAGCAAACTCAAAAGAAATTTCACTTGACTACAAGCTACTTATGATCTAAGTAAACTGCAAAAACTTATGAAATAAACGAATTTTCCCTAGCTAATAATGCAGAAACACACTCTTCAACCAAACAAGAAAATGAAAAGAGATTTTTTTATTATTTAAATGCTTGATAAAGAAAAAAGGAAAAATACCAACAAGCAAAAACCAAGAAAAACAATTTTGGCCTAATCGCAGATTGTAAAGAATCAATTCAACAAATCACACGCTAGCAATTTAAAAAAATGACTCTCACACTTGTCTAAAAACCCTAAAAAATTATTTTTTATGACCACTTTTAAATGAGCAAAAGCAAGCTAAGGGCAAGATTAATCCTAAGCTACTGACTACTAAGATAGAGATTCAAACACCTGCGAGGTATAATTCTCATCAAGGGAAAGGATGAATTCCTTACCCTCAACCAAAAGTATCCTGCACAAGCATGCTACTGTTAATCTAACATCAAGTGTGTGAACATGAGTTGTATAGAGACATAGGGCGTGTACACGTGGGCTGACCTTGAACAGACCACGTGTATCTCTAAACTCTGAGAAAAAATGAAAACAGACAACCCAAAACCAGGAAGAGACCACTGATATTGATATCCAAGATCCCTTGAAGGCTTGGACACTCTTTTTAACAGAAAAAGAAAATAATGTAAGAAAAAATCATAAAGCAAAACAATCTGAGATAAGACTGCAAACAACCAAGACTCAAGCAGAATTCTAGAAAACCCCTGAGAATGTTTGATTCTGACAGGGAAGAGGATGACTGCCTCAAAAATTCTTTGGGCTCTACACGCTACTGCTACTTCTTCAGCTAGCATGCACACGTGGTCTGTAAGAGAGTAGGGCGCGGGTACACGCGTTCAGACCTTATGCAGGCCACGTGTACCTCTGTGGGTCCTGACAAAACACAGTCAAGCAAATCAGAGAAAGCTAGTATGGAAAACTAGACTCTCTGCTAGCTCAAACTTTATAGAAACTAAAAAAAAAACCAGCAAGAAAAACTAGTCTTTTTCTAAAAACTACCCAAAAATAAAATTCCAAGAACCCTAGAGACTTCCCCAGTATGGTCGCCAATTCTGTTGTGAGGGAAATCTCCTTACGGACTAGCAAATAGGGTTATGCTTTGCATGTAGATATGACCAAGAGAAAATCTACTTTCTACCTTCGTCCCCAGACTTGAATCCTATTTCTTTTCAGTAAAACATGGCTAGATCAACCTACCTCGTTCCAGGCATTTGATGTCGATCCCTTGTCGCACTTGACCACTTGTTCACAGTTCTCCTTTCCAATGCTGACCTGCATACAAGACAAGCAACAACTACACATGCATCTTACCTATAGACTAATAGGTTAGAGATTCAAACATGTACTTGACAAATTATGAATAACTCATGAATTGGGACGAGAAAATCATTTTCTTTATTACTTTGAATGAGTCAACTTACAAAAAGTCGAGATCGGCCACCGCTCCGTGAACCTGATCCTAGGATCCTCTTCAACTGTCCTCCAACTTCTTTACTTTGTCTCTCTTCTGACACAAGGTTGGTTAAAGGGTTGGGACAATGGGAATATGCAAATGAGCAGATTTTCTTTGCTATATTTTTCCTTCTCCAAATAGGACCCCTAGCTCTTCTTTTATAGGCTAGAAGAAGCTAGGTATTTGGACAAACCCTCGACCATGCATGGCTGGGAGTTTCAGTTAACTCACCCAGAGCTATGTGTTCCAT
>JASDQU010587114.1:9390-19941 GCA_032191745.1 Picea mariana | reverse complement strand
TTCAAGCTTAGGGTGCATTTTTCTCAATTTCTGTTGAAAGGGTAAGGTTTGGGGTTTCATAGGAATGGCATGTTGTATGATGTTAGGGTCAAAAGTTTTAAGATCATCATACATCCATGCAAAGACATCTATAAATTTTTTAAACAATTTTATAAATGCAGTTTTTTCTTGTTGAGAACACCCCAACCCTAAATTAATGCACTGCGGATTGTCCTTAGTTCCTAAGTTTACTTTTTCATATGATAACGAGGAACTATTGGTTTTACAATTGACCGTTTTTTTGAGTTTATCTTGAAGATCATAAAATTTCTCTAATCTAACTACAGATTTAGGGATCGAATTTAACATGTCTGATGAAGATTTAGGAGATCTCAGATCTGGTATTACCATGAAATCACACAAATTATCGTCGTGTGTGCGTTCGTCTATCATCGTGCCTTGAAATTTTCTTCCATATGCAGAAAGATAATAATCTGTTGATCGTCGTCGAAGACTCTCCAATTCGTGATGTTGTCGGGCACCGATGGTCGGAACAACGGTTCGACGGAGAATGCATCCAGGGACAAGCCTTCTGCAGGAAAGAGTTTGGAAGCTACGTTAGCTAATAGATCAGCTTCAGAGTTATTCAATCTAGGAATAGAATTTACATTGAAAGCAGAAAATTTATTCATTAAATTCCATACCTCGGATTGGTAGCTTTTAAGATGCGGAGACAGGCAGTGGATAGAATCTCTTACCTGTCTAACCACTATTTCAGAATCGCCAAAGATGGTAAAGTTTTGAATGTTCATATCTAAAGCTTTCCTGAGACCTTGCAGTAAAGCCTAATATTCTGTAGTGTTATTAGTACATTCAAATTCAATCCTACATGCAATCAATGTTTTGTTACCTGCTGGATCGATAATAACGCAACCTGCACCAACTCCTTCTTTGGACTTTGACCCGTCGAAATAAAGAGACTAAATTTGATTTTTATCGGGTACATTAGATCGTTGTGTAGAAGTTGTTGGCTGCACATATGCTACAATCTCGGACTGTTGTTCTGAATTGGTGACAGTTGAAGCCTCAACCATAAAATTGCCAAAAAAGGTATCCATCCCTTGTACTTCGGGTGAATCAACAGAAGGTGTAAATGGTTCGTTGGGATCGTTCAAATCTGTGACCGTGAAATTAAGGTAACGTTCATGATTCACCTTGATCTTGTTGGGCTTGCCATTCTCTGGAAGCCATAGGTGAGACCAGTCTGTTGCAAAATAACCGTGTAGCTGCTCCGACCAGTCCCTGCTTAAAAACAGACCATACACTTCTCGAATATCCACAACAATAATATCAATAACTTGATGAACTTTTGGGTTAGATGATAATCTTATAATAACGTTCTTTAGTTCGCCTATAACTTTAACATTAGTCCAATCAAGTTGTATGATTTTTAAGGTGGAGGGTTCAACTTCAGCGTTAATCTTTTGGCATACAGACCATGGCATCACATTGGATGATGCTCCCGAGTCTACAATACAATTGTGCACGTTTCTATTAAAGATTTTGAAAGTTAACAAAAATGGAGGTACATTTTTGTGAGTACTAAGGGTGATAGTTTGTGGCTTTTTACTCGCAGTTTCTAAAGCTACTTTATCTACATTATTTACACTATTTACAGGAAGGCTTCCTTTTTCAGGAGGATCAGGATTATTCTTTGTGGAAGTCTTCTAAGGAACTTTGTTGTGAACAACCTTGTTTGAATTACCATTTTTACCATTCTCTGTGATGTTTTGCAACATTTTTTGTAACAAAGATGGAAATTTCAGTAACTCATAAACATAAATGTTAGCCCTTAACTTTTTAAGATCTTCAACTACATCATAATCTAGGTTGGGGTTCACATGACTCTGTTTAGTCTCAGCTGGTTTAGATTGCTTTGGAGGCGAAGTCATAGCATTTTCGGCAGGAGGTTTGTTTGTTGTCTTACTCCTAGTATTATAGGGATGCACTGTCTCAAAGTTAGCTTGAAAGATGTTATCCGAGAAGTGTCCAAAAATATTTGGAGAAGACTCCTCTTCTTGAACCGTCTCTTGTTCGACAACCTCCTCAGGAATCTCAGGAGGCATCAAGTTATCCTGGTCTTCTAGAATTGATTGAAGGGCGTATTGCAGGCTTTCTAGATTAAGACCTTCAGTATTCGGATTAGGTTGGTTGGTGGGAAAAGGCTTCCTGAACGGGGGCTTGTAAGGCCCTTTGCTCGAAGAAGCTTCTTCGGTTGTCCTTTTCAAATCTATAACTTGGTTTGACAGTTTTTGAACAACTTTAGTTAAGTTTTCTAAATCAGAGCTTTCAGTTTGTGTTTTACTTTGAGTAGGTCTAGGGAGGATTTCAATCTTCTTTTTGGAAGAAGAACTAGTCTCTGTTTCGTTGCTAGTAGAGTCTTTTAGACCGAGTATGTCTTTTTCAATATGACTGGCCTCCTCGAAGGCCTCTAACAACGTGGCTTTCTTAGATCGTTTAACCCAAATAGCTATACTTTGATGTAAGGCTTTAGTGTAGTATGCTATTATAAGATTCTTGGCAGGCATCGAATCCATAGGGATTCAGTTCTTAAGTGTTAAGAATCTTTGATTAAAATCTTTAAATTTTTCTTTTGGGTTCATTCTCAAGTTAGAAAGGTCCATGACTAGGACTTCCGGAGGCTTACCGTCTCCGAAATTTTCCAAAAAGCATGACTCAAAATTTTAACCAAGATACGATGGTATGGGGTTGTTGGGAAAAGTACCATGTAGATGCATTTCCCTCGAAAGTATAGGGGAACAACCTACAGACTACATCTTCATGTTCAACATTGCGGAGTCTTATGGCTAACATAAACTTTTTAATGTGATCTTCAACGATCTATTTTGAGTCAGGGTCAAACTTGGGAAGCCACTTCTCCGGATGTTTAGGTAAGGGATGCTGAGCTCCAGGTACAACTACAACATCCTGGTCAAGCCAAGGTCTAGCAGGGATGTTCTGGTTGGCCATTGGTATAGTCGGTGTGGAAGGCTGCGAAGGGGAACTGCCTTCGTCAAATGAATCTCCTCCAGAAGAGGAAGGAGATGATGGAGGTGGTGAGGGAGGTGTTCCAGATCCTCCTGCAGCAGGAGTGAGGGTTGGATCTGTAGGATTCACAGTGAGGTTAGTGCCTCCAAGTTGTTCTCTAATATCAGAGAAATCTAAAGGTTGGTCCAATGGTCGATTTGGTTGCCTCAAACGGGCTAAGGCACTATGTGTTCTTATGAGAGATTCTCGGACAATCTCTTGTATGTCACCACCTGTAGGATTAAGGGTTTCTGGCTCAACTGTGATCCGTGGATCGTCGGTTGATGTGGTTGCTGTTTGAGGGGGAATGTTATCGTTCGAATGACTTCTTGTCACTATAGGTGAGTGATTAGGTGGTGGAGGAGTCTTACGACCGCCTCGTGCCATTAATTAATTTCATGCCCTCCTTCTAGCGCCATTTGTTGACGGGCGAAATTGAACGCTCGCCAACTAGAAGAGTGGATCCATTCCGGGGTTGTTTAAATAACCCAAGCCGTTTGGGATAACCCACCCTGACGGGTTTAGAGGCTCCGTTAGCTGATCTAAGTCCTAAGAGAAAAAAAAAAACTACTCCAAATTAACTAATCTAAATGAAAAGCAACAATTAAAACAAACTAATAAACAATCTAAACTATTATATATACAATTTACTATCTAAAACTATAATAACTCTACGAAATTAAACATCTAACTACTAACAGAATTAAATCTTAATCACAAATGTACAATATTTACAAATTACATATTTAAATGAAAACCTGCAAAACTCATTGGTAATCTGTCCTGAGACATCTAAACTATTGTCTTTTGATTTTTTTTTTATAATTTTATGAAAAAGAGATAAACTAAAAAACTATCTAAGCTAAGAAATTAAAACAATAATTATAACCATGTATCTAAACTAATATATTTTTCTAAGCTACTTATATTATACTAATTAATTAACTATTAAACTAAATATAACAAACTGACCTGAAGTAATGCTTCAGGTTTGTCTTGTGTATGACGGTTGATTCAGCTGTTTGGTGGGAGGAAACCCGCACCAGTTTTATCCACGAGCTTCTCGTAAAATGAAAGTTGTTGTACTCTTTCAAATATTAATAACAGGACAAACAAGACATAAAAATTAACAACAATCTTATGATTTACAAATCATAACATTTAGATAAATCTGCGTGTAAGGATTTGTACAAAATGATTCAATCCACGAAGAAGAGAAATCTGTAATTCATTAACTGAAACAAATTAATTGTTGTATTTTTTAAATAAGAGAGAGATCGGATATAGATTACACAATAATCAAGTCACATCAACCTGCAATAGATTACGATAGCTAAAGTAGTCTATAATCGACTGCAAAATGATATGAATAAAACTTGAAACAAAAGTTTGATATATTGAAAGCGAAAGCTGTTACAAGACATCAACTTTCATCTCAGTCTGTATCATAAATCAATAGTCTGGTTCTCCCATAGTGAGGATGATGATTCTTACAAAAAATAACAAGTATTTAAGGACCTCCCATAGAGTAAAACATCCCTGTGGGAATTATCAAAAAAATTTACACAAATCTGGGAAAATATCCCAAGTTTTTAACTCAAGCTAACAACCTAAGAAAAAACCAAATCCAAAATATCTCCTAAACGGCTATAACATGCCCAATTAATCATTGTAATTCATATGCAGCTGAAAGAGGACAAGAATAGACAAGATTAGAGGATATCTTTTTGATAAAATTGATAAAAATCTAATTTTAAAGACTAGCTACAGAATCTTACGATTCTATAGCTGGTCTAAATCAAACACAGAATCGTTTTAAAACCAATTCTAAACTCAAAGAATTAAATTTAAACTACTAAACAAATATCTAATTGCTATTTGAAAACAAACGAATCATTCAAATCAAAAACTGTGATACTAATTCGAGAGCAGACAATATTATGATCAGTCGAATGATTACAGAGATAGATGTACTCTGTTCAATTTGTTATCACAATTTCGGGTAAACAGGATCGTATTGGATAACTCGACAACAATGAAATCGTTTCCATGAACCAATTGAAATCAACACCAACAATTTATGTTGCTTCAGCCATCAACAAAATCATTTTCGAATCCAAATCAAATCAACAGGATCATTTTTCAAATTGATAGCACTGTATTAAACATATACAAATGATCATGCTATTTGCAAATCAAATCAAAACAAGAACGAATCGAAACAGTTTAGGTTTGACATAATCGTTATATGAAATCGTATCAGTTAACCCAGCTCCATGATTCTAGCAAATAGATCTTTTGCACAGGTCGAATGTAATCCAAACGATAATGTTGATTCAATACAAAACAGAGTCATTCCTGCTAAATAGTATTTATCAAACCAATAACTAATAATGATGCACTACACTGATAAAAAATCATACCAATTCAAACCTACAAAATCATTCCAAAATCGAATCATAATAACTAATTCAGAGCTGATAGAATCCAACCACAACAAAATCGTATCAAATCAAAACATAGCTGTGCTCTAATTTTAGCACAAAAAATCTCCTGTACAAGTCAAATGCGATCAAAATCCAAATGAAAGCAAACCCCATTTATTTCGTTAATTCAACCAACAAAACTATTCTAAAACGAATCAAACCAAGTCAAAACCAATCAATTGTTAAACTGGGCATGACAAAATCACATAACCAAATCATAGTTACATTTGATTTTAGTAAAATGAATCTATTGTACAGGAAACATAATCATTTCAAATGTACTAAAATGAACAGAGGAAATTTGAAAACAAAACCGAATATGTTACAATAATTCGAGCAAGCCTACAAAGAAAAACTCAGATTGAAATTCATACATGGACAATAAGAAACAACTTCGATTATAATAGTTTGGAATTGACGAAGGCTGTAGCCGATTCGACATTCCTGAAAACGATTGAACCAGTGGCTTTTTGTTTCTTGTCATTAGCTTGAAGCCTGTCCCTTTCTCTCGACAACACTGTAACTTGGTTCTCTAAAGATTTGATCTTCGATTGTAATAAGGGAACGTCAGTGTAATAACGCTCTAGCCACACATTGCATTGGGTGCATGATGTTTGCTCGGGCTTTGATAACACAGTCGAGGGTTTGTTTAAGCCACCGAGGGTTTCATTATTTAGCTTGATTCCTGGGTAGCTAGGATTGTTTTTTAGGCACGAGAAAAAATTAGATACAATGTCATAGGGTTGCTCGGAGCATAAGCCATGGGAATAGGGGTACTCTTCAGCCAGAAAACGCTCGATATCAGAGTTTGAGTYCTCGCTCAGAACTATGGACTTTTGGTCGACGCTTGGCTTGGGCTTATTTCAGGCAAGTCTCGATATTAATCGAGCATTCTTCTTACCCTTGCTATCGACAGTAGGATTACCCTTGACCTTCTTACTCACAGGCTTCTTGACAGCCTCAGCCTTGTCTRTTATGATGTCGGGTAGTTCGATGTCAGGGCAGACCGAGGGTTTGGGAGGGGGTAGAAAGAMATGAAATGGCACGGGTAGCTCGACCATAGTCTCACTAACCATGGATTTATCGATTTGGACAGACTTTGGACCAGCAAAGCCATTTCTAGATAGAAAGGCTTGCCAATTATTTCCATGAAGGTTTAAATGGTGGACGACGATGAGTCTAATCAAGCCATGGTGAAACAGGCTGCTATCGGCCTTCTCGCGTTTGTACCTCTTAGACATCTTGTAGAGACTACGCAAGAAGTAATGTGGCATGTTCAAAGGATAGCCCATGAAATTCATCAACAACTGGAGGTGATAGAGAAAAACCAAGCGATACCGACCTTCAGAGGTCACAAATTGTTTCATAATCACCAAAAGGTCGTGCCACCTGGGTTTAAGGGTGGAAATAGGCATACCTTTTCACAGGAGACAACCTTCCTTGATACGAAAAGCAATGGCCACGACACCTCATCAACTTTGGAGTTTTTAAACTATCGCTGGCCTGTGGCTACTAGTCCTGTAGCAGAGCTTATGAATTCTTCATTGAGTTCAAGTTGAATGTCACCTACTTTAGCTCTACACCCATCAAAGGTAAGGGTGAATTGTTGTGCAACAAAAAGATTGAAACCCTCGAACCTCTGTATAAACACCAGCCCACCATTATCCTCTAAATCCTTTCGAGCATCATCGAACAGTAACAGAGCTTGACTACCGTTTGGCTCTATGCGCACCACCGGTGCCATAGAAAGGAGCACACGGTGAGTGAGGTAAATGAGCCAGGGTTTGAACATAGCATACATAGGCGTAGAAGGCTCACAGGCTTACTCGAAGCTAGCAAAGGTGAACCGGGATAGGGGGAAAACATTAATGACAGATCGTGCGAAGGTGGTGGAGCTATTTTGGCCCATGCACAACATTCATATCCACAGTACAACCGCCGACGCATATTACTATTCAATCACTATGCATATGTTAACAACTACATCATTCAATTAATCAAATCTTATGGTAAATCAACCAAACACTTGTGCAAGGAGCATAGTTTTAAAAACAAGGCCATAATTCGAAATCACACCAAGGGTCTGATCATATGAAACATGTGTTATGTGAAACAATTTATACCAAGGGTCTAACCATAACACCAATGTGTTTTCAAGAAACCAATGATCAAAGAACATATAAATCAAATCACCAATGTATCAAAAACTTCATTAAAAGAATATCACCACAATCTTGTAAAATGAAGTCATATTTAACAAATAAAAATGCCAAATGAATAAGGATCTTGGAGTCTTGTCAAATGTATAACGTAAGTAAATTGGTAACGCAATGGGCATATCGACAAGAATGATTACAACAATTCAGTGACGATTTTAATGTGACTTCAAAAACCAAGTTTTCACGCTTGCAGTCGTGAAAACAAGAACAAAGGTAAGTGTGCAGATAGCGCAAAAATAATAGCATCGTTTTATTCAAGGATTGCGACGAAAATCAAGGTTTGCAAAACACTGGTGTAGGCAACTTATAAGACAGTAGAAAAATGTGAATTGGCTGCCAACAGATATCTAATATGAACTTAGCATATATAGCAAGTTAATATTAATTTCTCTTTATTTTTTTAATAAAATGATATCTAGCAATATCCTTTATTCATTCACAAGGAAAGTGCATTATTAATGTTCACACATCATTTATTTGCATATTACATGTTGTGTTATTCCATCTATATTCTTACAATTGTGTAATGGAGGAAATCAAGCTTCATATATAATCTTATATAAAAAAAGATGATTTAAAAAAATTTCTAAAAATGTATTTATATCTAAATTAACTCCACTTAAAACCCAACAACCATCCCAACAACCATGTAACTCCACCTTTTCCATCATCCTCATAAAAGTGGGAGTTTGCAATTCATTGATATGAAAATAGTTGAAAGTATGCACTTACCTTTTACTTATCACCAACCTCTTCTTCATAAAATCAAATATATAAATTATAAATATGATATTATTTATTAAGATTAATATGTAAATTATAAATATGATATAATTTATTATAATTGATATGCTTTATGTAGATTGATACAATTAATGGTTTTCTAAGTAATAACCATTTTTCTTCTTACCATAAGGAGAAACTCTACTTTATTACCAAGGTGACAAAAGCATAAGATAACATTATATATAAGATATTAAGTTTCAACTTAATGGATGCTTTTTTACATTTTGGCTTTTCTGGTTCAACTTAATGGTTCTTATTTTAATTTTTGATTTTTTTTTACAATTTTTTTTTTTTAATTTTATATATATATATATTATATTGAAAATTTTAATTTAGTTTTTAAATTATTAATATGAGTTTTTGTGTTTGATTAAGATTTTTTTAAGATAAAATTATTATTATTAAAAATTAAGTTTTAATGAACAATATTGGTATATATGTTATAATGTCTCACTTATTTACAATGTACATAGTAAAGATTTGGACATGAATAAATTATTATACAAAGTAATATAAAAAAATATGTTTTTATTACAATGAAGTCCATTAATATAATGAGGTATATGGTGAAGTGGTTGTGTTACCACTGTTATTAATTTATTTTTTAATTGTCATTTTAACAGTCATTTATAAAGTATAACTTTATTATATCATATAAACCTTATATTCTCATTCTCTCTTAAGGTATAGAGTACAATTAAAAACATCAGCTAAAGCATTTTTCAAATTATTATTCCTTGAGCCAAGTAGGATTCATCAAGCTTCCTTGTAAGATTCATCAAGCTTCGTTGTAACTTTGGTAAAGGTGTATGTTCAAGTTCAATTCGTAAGTTTCTAGATTCCGCCTCCCTAAACTTTAGAATTACAAATCTTCTAAATTAAATTATTGGATAAAATATGCATATCTCATAATTTTATTATTAATCAGAGATCCACAAAATTCCAAATTATTGGACAACAAGCCATGATGAACATCACATACATGTATCCCTTCATTGCCTATAAAAGTGGGCTTCTCAAGAGTATCCTCAATTTTATTATTCTCTATTCTATGCATATGCAGTGATGTTACTCTACTTTAAACTACAAGTCATCTATTTATTATCACATAACACTTCATATCAAGGCAATTGCTAATTRAACTGCCCCAAAAAAACTGTATTTTTTTTATATTTKAACTGAAATGRTCATGTTACAATTATAACATAGCTACTTTATTACTTAATTATATTTTTATAAAATGGTTGTTATGGTTGAAATTTTTTATTAATTAAGTAATGATCATAATCAACTTTTCTCTATGTAAAACAATATAATCATATTGCATCGGATTCTGTAGGGAACTGAATTACAAATATGAAAATCTAAAACTCGATATTGGCCTGAGCATACAAATATGAATCAATTACCACGTAACATCATGGAAGCATTACTCCAATAGCCAACAATAATAGAACGCCATTGTGGACAGTTTTTCAAAGAAAAATATCAATATCAACTCGTACGGTAGAATCATTCATTTCCAACCATAGTTCGCTTAACCAAAATACAACACTGGGAAGCGCTCAAACATGACCAAATTCCAAAGATTACGTCACAGCTTCAGGGAAATCTCGGCCAATGTCAAGTAACAATAAATGCATCAAAATACATGCATATTGTGCCATCAACCAACACTGCACGTGTTTACCATCTCAATCTTAAGATCCTACGACCTTCCTTGAGACTTTAAATTTAATGAGAAGAATGGATGTAGATTGACTTGTCTAGAGGTTCCTTAAAAATCGTTAATTAAAGTTCACTCTCTTCCCTAGTTCCATTTTTCCACAAAATATTTGTTTTTTTTCAACAAAATATTTGTTGTTATACTGGAGTTTCACCAACCATTTATTTTCATGTTTAGTTTATTTTCCTTTTTGTTTTAAGGAGATTTCAATAGTGTTGGTAGTGGAAGCATAAACTCAACAAGATTTAAGGACAAATGACAACAACAA
>JASDQU010587113.1:15220-49263 GCA_032191745.1 Picea mariana | reverse complement strand
AACATGTTTCTATTGATACATCTAACTACCCTATTTCATCGTCTTCCCTTTGAATTTCAAGATCCAATGTATTAAATAACCTACACCTTCTAGTTATTCCCAACAATTCCCCTTTGCGTATTTCATCTCCTTGTCCAATTACATCTTTTACATGCTTTAAAATTGATCAACATAAGTGTGGCATTCCTAACCTCACTCACAAATTCCAGGTATCTCTTCCTTCCCATAGGAATGTCATTTCACCTAAATCTAAATCTATTATGTTAATTCTTCTATGTGATTAGCTTATGGTATCATTCACTCAATCCTATTTTTTATATAACCCAGATCCATCTAATTTTATTCCCATAGATCTCGCACTCTCACCGACTAAGAATAAATCCTTCACTTTGCAGTCTACATGTCAAGTTGATAACAAAGGTCTTCAGACGTTGATCCTATTATCCCTTAGCCTAGGGATAACTAAGGAGATCACGTCTTGAGGCCCATAGGTCCTAGACATGGAGTACAGAGAGCTAGATGACTTAAGCATGCCCCCTGAGGGCCCCTCTTTTCTTCAACACAATCCACATATCACCAGCAACAATATCCATCACACCAGCCACGAATATGTTGCTGGTGATATGTTGAATATGTTGCTGGTGATAAGTATTTTCGTGGCAACGTTGAATATGTTGCATTAAATCCTTCTTCATTTCATGACGTTTTCTTGGAAATTATGCTCTTTACCTTGTTCAAACCTGGAAGGGTGACACAATGCCCTAGTAAGTTGATTTCCCTTTAGGATGCGCTGTTACTGGGTGGATATTTGAAGAATCATCGTTTGTTCCCTCCATACTTACCACTTTCCATTTTTATTCCTTCCATCTCCCCTTTCTGTTTTGGACATTGGGATTGGCTACACTAGGAAGGGTTGTACCTTACCTTGTGGGAAGAAGGGGCTAAGGGCTCAGAGGGTAAAAGTAGTTGGAAAGAGTTAAAATCCAAATCTAAAACCTTTGAGATGCTTTTCCTAGGGATCCCCGAGAAAGCAGTGAAAGGCTTCTCAATAAGAAAAGGGGACCTACAAGATAACATAAACACTAAAGGTACTAGTTGATGGATATGAGGTCTCACCACGAGCTGACCTATTATGACCTTGGGCATGTAGAGGTATGCCATTACCACCTATCTGGTCACCAAACCAGGGTAGTGGCTCTTGGTTGCATAGCCAAGAGAAAGGGGCTCTCATTACGAGCCAACCTTCTCATTTTTGTGAAATGTTTGTGGATAATGCTGTCACCTATGGTCATCAAGCCATGACAGTGGCCCTCAACTATTCCCTTGTAGAACAAGAGCAAAGGATCAAAAGAAATAAAGCTAAGAATAAATGACAATGAATGGGCTAGAAAACAATTGCATCCAAGACAAGGTGCAACTCACCCTCCACAAAGGCACCCATAGGTAAAACTCTACATTTACATGTTATCACATGCACCCCATGCCAAAATATTTACCCCATGCCACCTCATACACTTACATGGCTTGGACTAAACTCCACCTGAGAAACACCCCAAACTTAAGGGGGATTAGCCTAATATGACACCCTAAGACCCTCTCCAAACCTAACTTGTCAAATTGCATAATGTTTTTGAGCACTTGTTTGGGGTTAAGGGGGGGCTTGATGCACATGTTTGGGTAATTCAATTATTGGATGTGATTTACATTCTATGATCCTTGTGAGTTACGAACCCCTGGAGGGTGTACTTGTTGTTCCTGCTGGACCTCGCCCGGTGAAGAGGTACACATGAGGGAATGATTAGCTTGGACATTCATGAGAGATCAAATCCCACAAATGGATGGTAAAACCCCATACAAGGACCTTCCTAGTATATTTTTGCATAATTTTGTCAATGGCTTTGTCGAATATGATTTTTTTATAAGTTCTCCACCTTGTTAAGCTTGTAAGGTGTGTGGAGGCCCAACTCCATCTCACTGACTTGAAGGTGACTACCAGTGAGAGGAACTTTTGTCGATGTCTCCGAGATGTTGGTGTCCATAGGTGAAGCGTCATTGTTTAACGCCTCTTCATCCCTTTTTCGTTACTTTTCGTTAAATGCCTTAGCTGCAGCGTCATCTTCTACCCTTCTTTTCACAAACGTTGCTTCTACAACTTCCCTCTCAGCTGTTGCTCTTGCTTCTACCCCAATTGATGCTACTTTCTCGGCCATCGCTTTCACCTCTACTTCCGTTGTTGTTGTTGCTACTGCATCAGCTTCTGCTTTGGCCTTGGCTTCTTTTTTCTTTCGTTTCTTCTTAGCGTCATCCTCTTTCTTCCTTTAGAATTTCTCTTTCTTTCTTAATTTCTTGTCTATTGTTGCTTCATCTCCCTTTGCTGATGCAAAATTTGTAGTTGTCGTCGTGGCAATTACTTTCACTACTACCTTTTCTTCATCTCTCTTCTAAGCCTTTTCCCGGGCTTTTTCTTCATCAGAGATTATGTCGAAAGGTTTTCCCTACCTCTTGGCAATATCTTCGTCATATGTTTGGGCATCACAATGACCCCCTTATTCTTCCCAACTAGCTGAAGTGTATTCCCAACTGTGTTTGTACTTGTTATAGTGTTCTTTGACCACTTCCTTTGGGTCATGTCTTCAGAACCTTTCTTCCTTGAAGATAAATGATAGCAGTGTGTCTACTTCAGCTTGGGCTTATTTAATGCTCCTGAAGAAGTATGACTCGAACCACAATTGCATAGGAGGCCAGATGAATTTCTTATCTCTGTACAATGAAGCCTCAACTTTATGGATCACAGTTTGGTATGTAATCTCCTGCAACACTAATCTATCGGGTACAAACTTGGGAAGTAGATGAGGAGCTTTGATAGCTCCATATACCCTTATGTATGTCCTGTGCTCTATGAGGTACCAATATCCAATGTTCCAGACTATTGCTAAAGCCTTGTGAGTCATACATGGAGTAGGCGAGTAAAAAATTGATTGGTAAAGTGGTTCCAAGAAGTAATTACATATCTTATTATACTACGTCATGTATTGTGCTCCCAAAGCACTTTTCTTTCTCACGAGATGTAGAAAATGACACATGAAATTGGTCTAAATTTATATTTTGCCAAACTCATTTCATAAAAACGAATCTAAATCTCAGATTCTTATATCTTTAGATTTAAAAAATTCTAACTATGTTATTGTCTAAAAACCATTATCTAAAGGTCCATTATCTAAAAATCCCAAAATTTCTAACTATATTATTGTCTCAACAACCATTATCAAAGAACAAACCAAACCACAAAGCTTCATGAAAACAAATATAAAACAAACGTAATAAAATTCAAATGGAAGATTCAAACCACTCACTTTCACACAACTTGGACGAGGACAAGAGTCTTAATATGTAATTATAAACCACCACTCATAACCATATCCATAACATACTCATCTTGATGGGGTCGTTTTCTAATTAGAAGACGAATCCATCATCAAAATTAACCTTGATGGGTGGGAAGAGATAAAGCTTGGAAATAAAAGCGATAGTTTCATGGCTATCCTCCGATTCTTTCAGAACATTATTAGAATCTATGGACATTTTTTGGGACACTATTTTCATGCGATGGTCTAGTTTTTATGTGCTCAGATTTGATGATCATTGAAGGTTATTTTTTGATCTCTTGGGAGGGAGGGGGTATTATGAGAGAAATTATTATAATTTCTCTCACAATGCCCTCCCCTTTTTCCCACTAGAGAAATTATAATAATTTCTCTCATAATGCCCTCTCCTCCCTCCCTCCCACTAGTGGGAGGGAGGGGAGGGCATTATGAGAGAAATTATAATATTTTCTCTCATAATGCCCCCCCCTCCCTCCCATCTCCTAGAGGTTTCAATTTTTATTGAATGGATGTGTTGTATGGTACATCTCGTACCTTAAGAGTGCATTTTTCATTCTCATATGAGTAGAAAATATAGTTTTTTTTTCTTTAGAAAGAAAAATTATCCTCAAATTACACTACGAAAAGTTTGATATAAAAGATTTTGACAAATTAACAATTGGAAAAATGCACTTTAATGTTCAAAATTCTTAGGTGACTATAACCCCCAATTGTATATAGCCAAAAATTTAAAGGCGATTGTAACCCTCAATGGTAAAGAATTGAAAACCTCAGGGCAATTTTAACCCCTAATGGGGAAGAGGCAAAAATATCAGGATAGTTATAACTGTCAATGGGAGAGAGCCAAAACTCTTACGACGATTTCAACCTCCAATTGTAAAAACTTGAAAGTGAAATTCCGAAGAAGCAATTTTGTCATTTTCATATTTTTAAATAGTTATTTACAACCCAATTATATTTTATGGGTTAAACATTTAAATATCTCTTGGTATAAAAAATTCACCCCCTTACTTTCTTAGCTCCTCAAATTTCACACAATGACGATTTTTCGTCCTTAAAATTTTCATTACATAACACCCATTGATGTGACGTCCATGATCATAGAGAACTCACTCCATGAAGGATGTGCCACTCTTCTGTTAATGGTGAACTTGCAACACACCCTTGGAATCAAGTTGCAATATTCATGATGTGTTCATTCAAGGACTCGTCAACCCACACTCCCTTCAACTTTATTAATGCGTGATAGTTTTGAAAATTTACATTCAATTTGAACATTTTTTTTATGGGTATCCAAAAACTTATCATTCATATATATATATATACAAAAGAATGAATTTAAGAAGAAAATCATTAAAAAAACAATTCTATAAGAATTAAATGATTTTCTTCTTAAACTCACTCTTATATATGTGTGGAAGTGTGTTTAATATATAGACGATTCTTCCTTATAAATGTGTTTAATTATATGGTTTCCTAAATGATTTTCTTCTTAAACTCATTCTTATATATGTGTGGAAGTGTGTTTAATATATAGACGATTCTTCCTTATAAATGTGTTTAATTATATGGTTTCCTAAATGATTTTCTTCTTAAACTTATTCTTATATATGTATGGAAGTGTGTTTAATATATAGATGATTCTTCCTTATAAATGTGTTAATTATATGGTTTCCTAAAAGATAGTTTTGATTTAATTTATATTGATATATATTTTTGAAAATTTTATATCAAATTTCAATTTATTTGATAAATACTATATCAAATTTTAATTTATTTGATAAATATTGAAAGAGAGGAAAGAGAAAAAATTTAAAATCTTCAGAATCCAAAGAGGATTGCTTAAACTTTAACAATGTATCTTATTGTTCCATATTTCCACTTTGTAAAAAATATAAAGTGTATATAATTTGTGAGTGGAAAGCATGTATAATATGTAGGTAGAAAGTTTCAACAAAGATATTTGTAAAAGATTCAAATAAAAAGAAAAATAATTTAGATAATTTTATGTGAATTTTTTATTAATGATTTTGTAAGTATTTATAATTTTTTTAAAATAATTTTTTAATATTAGATATTTAAATATTAATAAATTTGTAAGTAGGTATTTTTTCAATCTCTTGAGTTGACATAGATTTATGAATTTTAAATTTTATTCTTTTAAATTGTATGGAAACTATTTTCTATTTTATTTTATAGACAATGATATATTACTTCTTCTATTGTTTTTTTTGTTAATATAGTGATTTTTCTTTATCTGGCTTCTTTATGATTGGTTTTATTAAAAACACATTATATGTTAATCTCCAAGTTAATATAATTTAGTTTTTTTTTTTATTTTTTAATTTTATTTTAAAATAATTTGTGAATTTTTTAACCCCTTTTTTGAAATTTTTTATAAACCAATCATTTACACTCAATGAATTTTTAACACCAAATTAAATTTATTTAAATTGTATGAATTAAATGTTAAAATTAATTAAAAAAATTAAATGTCGCTAATTTTTTTGTTTAACCCAAACAAATAAAAAGGTAAACCCCAAGTTTTAACACTTGTGGGGTCGCCCATCCCAGGCCAAAGAGCCCTGGATGGTAACTGGGTGACCATGTCAATCATGCAAAAAATTCCTTAAGGATCACACGGTCATGAGTCTCTATGATAAGAGAGTTGTCTGAACTTTAAGGATCGCACGGTCATGAGTCCCTATGATAAGAGAGTTGTCTGAACTTTAAGGATCACAAGGTTAGGAGTTACTCATTAACCCACACTCCCTTCAACTTTATCAATTTATGATAGTTTTGATATTTTACATTGAATTTGAACATTTTTTATGGGTGCTTATAGGGGTATCCAAAGACTTGTCATTTTCTTTTTACATGATTGTCTTCTTTAATAAATTTCTTCTTAAACCCACTCTTTTTTATGTGTATATGTGTTCTCCAAAGTACAATTAATTATATAATTTCTTATAATACACTTTTATCTAATTTATATTATTATATATTATTTTGAAAAAAATATATCAAATTTTAATTTATTATTGGATGAGAAGGACCAAAAAAATTAAATATTAAGTACCCAAAGGGAATTACTTAAACCTTAACAATGTATTTTAATGTTACATATTTCTACATGGAAAAATATAAAGTGTATATAATTTGTGAGTGGAAAGCATGTATAATTTGTGAGTGGAAAACATGTATAATTTGAGCAAAGATACTCTTAAAAAATTGAGTAAAAAGGAAAATAAATGAGGTAACTTATTTTTTGAATTTATAATGAATGGTTTTGTAAGTATTTATCATTTTAATTTTTTTATTATATATTTAAATATTAATAAATATGTATGTGTTTTTTTTTTTCAATTTTTATAATCTTGAGTTAAGATAGATTTATGTATTTAAAATTTGATGTTTTATGTTGTATGTGAATGCTTTTTTATTTCATTTTATTTTATTAGATAGGGAATGATGTATTAAATATTAACACACTTTTCTTAGTGTGTGTTTTTTGTTTTATATAATAATCTTTCTTTATTTTGTTTTATAATTTGTTGTTATTAATTAATTTTATTAAAAAGATATTAATAGTTTTGTTTTTTAATAAGAATGATTATCCTTGTATTATAAAAGGAGTTGCAATAGAGTTTAACAATAAGAGATTGCAAAATTTCAAAAGATATAGACATGTATACGTCATGATATGAGAGTTCAGGTTCTTGCCTATTTACTATTTTGGATGACTTACAAAATTGTTAACATGTTTATATGTATAAATTATGACAAAAAAGCCTAATAAAAATAAAACTTTTCAAAACATAAAATCTATCTAGGAAAGCTTGAGTGTAGTATCCACATATTGATGTTGGTCAATGTGTTGTGATTGTCCCTAGATGTCCTAAGGAGTTGCGATGCCAATCCGAGCCGCAAAGGAACCAACAAAACTACTTGTATAGTTCTAGACGGATGGTTGAGAGTGTTGCATGGTGGCCAAAGTCTTCCTAAGATCATGGTTATCATGTTGGAGTGAATGAATTTGATAGGTTTGTTTGCTAACTACCTCTAAAACAAGTGTAATTTCTCTGTCTCTTCTTTGTTCCTGATGCAAAATTCTTCCTCAAGCTCAACTGATTTTTTCTTCTGCTATTCCAACTCAACGCATTGGGATCACACAAATCTCCTAATTTCTTAAACATCACATTCCAAACAACTACAAAGTGCATTATTCCTTTTCCACATGATCAAACTTGGGTAATATAGAGGGAAACTAGTCAAGGAGTTACAACTGGAACGAGGTTGGGAAGACATAAATTGAGGCTTAAGAACTAGAACAAATGGTTTGCATATCTTTGATTTAAATTTCCAATTGAAGTTCCCATGTGCAAACAAATTTATGACCATGCGAGTGAAATTACCAAGTACATGTATGATGTCTTGTGCGGATGCCATGTTTAATGAAGGATTTGGATGGGGATAGGATCTCCCACTTATGAATATAATAGCCATCCCGTATGATCCTTTAACTATCATGTATGCCAAATGAGCAACAAATCCAACATGAATGACAATCATGGTGAAGCGATATGAGAGTGTGCCAGATCGCTGGGAGAGAGTCATGAATCCACCAAGTGTCAAGATTGTTTGGATGGCGTATTTATCATTGTAAATCAGATCCCCATCTAACTTGAGTGGCCATATTTTCTTGAGGATTTTTTTTTTGAAACACACACTAACACTGAGAGGGGGGTGAAACAATGTCTTAAACTTTTGGATGATTCTCACACTTTCTTGAATTACTTAAATTGTATGAATTATATATTTATTTCAATTACTTATTCATAAATATATATATAGTGCAAATTGTATAAAGAAGAATGAATATCATCTATTATTAAACTTGAATAAGTACATATGACTCCAATAATCAAACTACTCAGCACCAACTAAATAAAAGAGATACAACTCTCAAATACAAGACCCATCTTGTAGTTCTAAGATCCAACTGAGATGTGAGGAATCTAACCCTCATAACAAGACCCAACTTGTAGTTCTCAGATCCAACTAAGAAGTGAGGAATCCAACTCTCATGGCACGACCCAACATGTTAACAAGCATCGACCTGATAAAGAATAAACCTTCATTCAATCCATTGTATATATATGTTTAATCCACAAAAACACATAATATTCACCACAACTTCTGGTTTATATAGTATATCAATAGGTATAGGATTGAACCATTGTGCCTTTTGACATGAACCATTGCACCCTTTCATTTATTTAACAACTATGTTATTTTCATAACAAATTTTCTTCTTTTACTATTATCCTTTAAGTTTATTGGGTGAACTTGGTTCTTTTTTCAATCTCTTTTAATTAAGAATCATATTCTTAATTGGCACTGATTTCCAGGCCAACTCACAGTTATGATAGCCTATAATTTGGCTCATTGCACATCAAACCCATAATTATATGTCCAAGGTCCTTTACAGTGCATTGATGCTTAACTCTGTCCCTGATACAAAGTTCTAACTGCCTATATGGATGTAACAATGCTTAAGAACCAAATCTAAAGGTGCTAAACCTTTCTCCTCTGCGTGCGACTGATGGCTAGATCCATGCGCTTATCTATGTATGTGATTTAATCAAGATCATTGATTTCCAGATTCAAATTCTGCAGATAGGCGCTACCTTCAATCCACTTCCCTTTGTGACTACGGGCTCGAAACAACATTCTTATTCATTTAAAGCATTGTCCTGTTAGTGCTTTCTCTTTCTTCCCTTATTCTTCTACATGGGATCATATTCAAATGTTCAAGCGCTTATTTACTTCTAGGCCCTTGCCCTTTGCACTATTTATTAGCTTCTTTTACCTTATCACACGACTGATGATGGAACCAAGTGCTTTGGTACTTCGGCCTTTTGGATTTCTGGCCTTTGCAATCCTTGCATTCTTCCAGAGTTTGACCTACCAAAGTGGTCATCAAGAGTGGGAAATCGGTTGCTATCGGTTGATAGTACTCCTTATGCTATACTTCCATTGTACTCTATCAGATGGTTGAGAAAGATTATAAATGATCTTAGATCAACGACCAACATTATTTCATGATTTCAGCCTTCGATGCTTCATGCATTTTTTTCTGATAGAAGAAACTAGACATACTCGAAGGATGTAATCATAGAGTGATGTGGCATGCTGACGTCACCTAGGTTGACATGGACCCATAGTATGTGTGCCATGTGTCACTCTAATTCATTACTTTCATAGACCTTGTGTGCCAAATGGACCTTAACATTTGTCACCAATTGATTGGGCCATGTGTCATCTTTGTCTTCTGCCAAAAGTCTCCCTCTTGAATCATGGCTCTAAGCTTCTTGATCTAACGAATCTAACTTAATCGCTAGGTGAGATGAATGGTCCATATTTCATTTAGGCGCTTTAGACAAATTGACGGCTTATATATAATCAACCATTGAGTGGACGATTCTTATTCATTTTAAACACGTAATTTTACTTAAAATTATTTCTTGTGACGGGTTCCCGGACTCTCGAACTTGCAGACTCACATATCTTCTTGAGTGTCGTCAAAATGCATGTCCAAATTCTGTTACCTCCCGTTGAGATCATTTCCCTCTTCCGAAATTTCCCTTCCCTTTTCTATTTTCCCAACTTATTTTGTCCATTTCTTTTCACTCTTCCATACTTACCCAATTTCCCCTTTTCTTTTCTCTCTGTCTAGTTATTTTACTTAGTCATTTTTCAATAACGACGGGTTCACAGGTTGGAACACTCGTAGGTTCTCACTTCCTATTCCCATATCATGAGTCCGATCGACCCCCGTATCATCCTAGACTTAACTGTTTCTACAATCGCAGGTTCCAGGGTTGGCGTGTTCAAGCTTTCATATCCCATATTTCGTGATATACATTTTTCACCCAAAATATCTGCAATTTACATATTGACCATCAGACTCCTTGAGCTCCTAAGTATCTCATCTCTCCTATATTGAGTCTGATCGATCGGATTACAACACTTAGTTGATTTTCAATCTTTCACAACCATGGGATCATGTGTTCCCAGGTTGGCGGGTTCACAAAAATCCCAAATCCTAAGTTCTCTCATCCGTCCCCAATATGCATTTAGTATGGTTTAATGCTAATAAATCATCATGTAGGTACTGTAAATATCGTCATTAATAATTGAAGGGCTTGATGAGATTTCTTATTAAACCACATTAAAGCACGATTTGCAGAAAATTATATTATATCTCTTAAGCGCTCATTTCAAATATTATCTGGATTAAAAGAACGCTCTCGTCAACTTATGGTAGAAGCAACTCAACAAAATTTCTACGGAGATACTTTGAACATTTTTGGATGCGAGGACCATAACTTTTAATGGTCTAGAGCGTATTCTTACTATTCACCCCCTTCTGCTCAGAAGGAAGTAATTTGGACATCCGAAATTGCTCGTGCAGGTTGTGTTCCTAAAGTTTTTGACTACAAGGAACTGGTTTCCTGGTGCGCTGACAAATATATACCAATTTAGCGGATTATTCAACTTCAAGATCATTCTCCCATCTCTCTTTCACCTCAAGTGTTCCTTAAAATGCTAAACTCCTAGAGCCAACACTCACTTTCAAAGGTGAAGATTGCAGGGACTTCTTAAAAAAGCATGACAATGGATTTGACCTCTTGCCTGAATTCTTGGAGAATCTCATGGCCATCCCTGAAGATATTACCAGGTTGCAGGTAGACTTGTTCAAAAACCCCTTTCAGGAATTTTCTTGGTTATTCACTAGAGTGACAGGCCATGAAAATACTTCCATCATTTCTCGTATGATTCTTTATATCTTATATTTTACTGTCAAGGAGTAGGCCATTTTCGATTGGGGAAAACTGATTTACATTGAAATCTCTTCCCAATTGTCTCAGTGTAAAAAGGATAAGAAATTGTTTATGGCTTCTTATTTGGCTTGTGCGATAGCACATTGCTGTCATTTTCCTAAACTGTCTATGTGCAAGAAGGTGAATTGTGAATTTGACCTAGTGACCATTTGGTACCAAGCGTTGTGGAGGCACAAAACTTCCCTGAATTTTTATGAAGTTTTCAACAACTTTGTCTCAGTTTTTAAAGGATTGTTGTTTGGAAAAGATACCCCAAGAATATCCGCCTAGGAAAGTAAATTCCCGGATAAAAAGGGGACCTTGGAGCAAATGGAAAATTACAATGTTATCAAGATTTTCGGTTTTAAGTAAAATCCCTCCTTTCTTCCATGCCATATATCCGACATAGTGTTTATTATAGAAGTTGCAAGAAAATATAATTTCTGGCTGCACTTTTTTCATGAGAAATAAAAAAAACAATTCATACCTTTGCCTTGGAAAATTGGGGACTTTGTATTAAAAAATATGAATGAAATCGAAAAATTTGCAAACCACTTCCTCAACTTGAATCTCAAATATGCTGAAAGGATAAAAGGGTTTGACGCTAATGAAATTTTTGTGGAACATATGTTAGCAGTGGGTTTTAGCAATTCATTTTTCCACACTGTTCTAGGAGAAGAAGAAGATAATAACTTGGGCGCTCCTACTCAAACTGCTGGCGACTTAGAGACGGTACTCAATACTAATGAATTTTACAAACATAAAGGAAAGGCTCCCAATGAGAAGAGTGCCCAGTCCCCAACTGTTACTCCTAAGACTACAACATCTCGGAGTAGCGCTCCAATGACCTACCCATCTAGAAAAGTGATCAACAATAGCTCAAGGAGAGGAGGAGACACGAACCCCCGTCGAGGAAAAATTGAAAGCTCACATAAACTTCCTTTGAGGAAGAAGAGGAAGAATATTGTACAAGAGGAAGAAGAGCATCGTGTCAAAAGAGACATCAAAATCTTCTCCATCGAAGATATGGGTCTCGAGGATGACATCAAGAAAATGTTTCCTAACATTGATCAAACAGGAGGCATGGCCCACCATAATCCATCTTTGGAAATTGTTGAAAATGAGACCTTCGATGAAGAAGAGTCATTTGTATTTTAGAGCATCATCTTTGACAACAAATCTAAGAAATTAATGATTAAGAAGAGTAATGTGAAGAATAAAAAAGAGAAATCCCGTTCGGAGGTTAACCTAAGAAATATGCGACCTTCCTAGATTTCCATAATCCATAGAGCAACCAACGATGCATTGGACGACTCCATTGGTGGTCTCGAAGTGGAAAATATAAAGTTAAAGGAAAGTATTAGGGAACTGGAAGAGACCTTGATGCCTCTTCCACTTCTTTCCAGTCCTTTGGAAATTTTCAGACCCACCACGCCCGATACTAAATTAAAAGGATCCTCAAGCTTACTTACATCATTTAGGAGCTATGTGGAGAATAATATCAAGAAAAGAATGGAACTGATCACAGAAGCTTGGGAAATTTCAAAGAACATGATTTCTTTTGGCTCAAGGGCGCATGCCTTCCATGAGTATTTGCAGACCGACTTAAAAAAGGAAGAAGGTTTTTACCTTGATTCCATGGTACCCTTTGGTGTTAAAGTTTCCAACATGTTAGAGATAAGGAGAAGATAGGAGGACCTTCCCTCTCCAATTCGGATCAAGCAACTGAACTCTTGTTGGAAAGAAAAAATAAAGAACTTGAATAACATTTTTCAAGCATGCAACCAAGCCATATCAAGGAGGGAAGAACTATTCAAAAGGATCACAGAGGTGAACCTAGTCGGAAGCACCAATGAAGTCCAAGATCCTAGGTTTATCCTCAACTTGTT
This sequence comes from Picea mariana, assembly GCA_032191745.1. Classification (NCBI taxonomy): domain Eukaryota; kingdom Viridiplantae; phylum Streptophyta; class Pinopsida; order Pinales; family Pinaceae; genus Picea; species Picea mariana. Next base: position 36,105 of record JASDQU010587113.1, on the reverse strand, counting down.
GTTCCTAACAAAACAACAGTTTGATGAGCAAGTTGAGATTTTTAAAGGATTGTCAATTGAAATTTTCTATGGTATAATTGAATATGATGAGGACTCCATAGATAACTAGCTAGTGGATTACTCCATAAAAAATCAGGACATTGAAGAATCATTACATGTCATTTCCCTTGATCTAAAAGACTTCGAGGGCGAGTTGTTCAACATCAAAATCCAACATGAAATCAACGTGGCACCAATGAAAAGTTACATCGAAGAATGGTTCAAAAAAGTTATCGATAAACTGACCAATGAAGGGCAAGAAGCAGTTGAGACGGTTCCTGTAACTGTTGATGAAAATGATAAAAGGACATCAACAAGCAAATCAAAACATGAGAGACCATCATAGTAAGTTGATGCTGATCACATCCTTCTTTTTTTTTATCAATTTCTTCATCCAATTATTCCACCTATTTCACTAGAAAGGTTTAACCGAAGACTGATAACTCCTTTTTTTTTCTTCTTGCCAGGTCTTGTTGTTCTTCTACCGCCCATCATCTTCCTTCTAAAAGCTTATTTCTTGTATTTATTTGCTTTATGGTTTGTGAGAGCCCTAATCCCGATATTTAAGGCAAACACATTTAGAATTTCAAAGAATATGTAACAAACTATATATTTTTTATAAATTTCATGAGAATTACTTTGGGAACAATATCGACTGTGCTTTGTAACCCTGTTTTTAGAATATAAAGTATTTGAGGTTGATCTATCATTATCTTTATTTGAGCTGCCCATGTTTCCACTCTATTAAAGTTCTCTTATGCATGTAGATCATCTTCTTTTTTATTTTATGTGATCATAAATCTTTATCTTAAACTATGATGGATGTGAGAATATTTTTCTCATTTGCTTTAAATGTGTGAAGTGTGTGATTCCTGGTCCATTGTCAGGAAATTTCTTTAAAAAGAAAACAAAAATCAATTTCCTTTTATTTTCTCGCAATATTTATGTTTATTTGATTACCATGGCAGACTTCTGTCAACTCCCATTCCGGATACCCAAAGTCCCAAGAAAATCTAAAGAGGAGTACCACCTCTATAAAAACGCAAGGGGATTTACATCCTCGTGAGGTTTCCATTTCGGTCCTAACAGATTCAAGCATCAACATTTTTAGCGACCATACTTGGGAATGAACTAAAATTTGGAACTTGGTCTAGCATTTCTTAAAATATATGACTTTTCCCTAGGCTGATCAACCCCGCTTAGAAATTGGATTGAATAATCAATGAAGCATTTTACATCAGTTGTACAATCTGGTAATAACAATAGCTGAGACTCGAGAAGATTTAGAAAGGTCCTGGAAGATCTTAGTTCAAGAAGAAGAAAGAGAAATCCTTTGAAGACAAAGGAGAGAGGAACAACAAGACCGAAAAAATCAAAGGCTAGCTAGAGCAACACAAGAACAAGGTTGGGATTGAGGTTGGACGAATACAAGGGACCCATTACTAGAAGTAAAAGCAAGCAACTCTTTATTTTTAGAAGTGAAAAGCCTATCCCTGGAATCTCTCCAGACATGGCAGAAATAAATGAACAACCCCGAGAGGAGCATCATGAGGAGAGACAAGGAGGTGGAAGAGATGCTGCAAGAAATCAAGGAAACCCAGGATTTGAAAATCGAAAGAGGGTAAGAGACGCCCCTCTAAATCTTATAGGTGAGCAACATGATCTCCCTGTTCTCCCTAAGGGCACCTTAAAGAAATTTTTCGGAGATGCATTAATCGATGCAAAGAGGCATTTGCATTTATTTCTTGATGTTTGTGATTTTCACTGTGTTGAGTATGACGATGTCATGGTAAGGTTGTTTCTGCAAACCTTATCAGGGAGAGCGTATGAATGGTATAAAACATTGCCCAGTAAATCAATTTTCTCATATAATGAAATTGAAGCTATGTTCCTGACTATGTTCGCCCCTCCAATTGATTATCATACAATTCTCACCGATTTCACCTAGATTGGTTTGAGGAACAATGAAAGGATACAAGATTTTAATCTCAAGTTCAATAAAAACTTGAGTAGGATTCCAGAGGATAAAATACCAAATGACACAAACATTCTCGGTTGTTATAAGAATGCAATGCCCCCGAATATGAAATATTCTATCAGAACATCCCAAATGGATACGTTGGAGGATGCAATGACTAAAGCCACATAGATGAAAGAAATTATGATTGAAATATGTGTCGACCCCGAAATTATACTCAGAAGAGTACAAAGGCGACTGGGAGGATTAAATATTGATAATCAAGGAGCTTCCAGTTCAAGGAAAAAAAAAGAATTCAAGCCTCGACCGACTCAAAACCAAACAACGGGAGGAGAATTCTTCAAGGAAACCATACTTGATGTAAAGGTTGACCTTGTGGCGGCACATGAAACTAAGAAGCAAATCAAAATTTCACAGATGAACAGAACTATCAAGCAAATGCATAACGAGATAACCAGACTAAGAAGGGGAGATAATTACATGGAAAATCCAAGAATGCTAATCCTAGAGCAAAGAAGAAACCCTCCCCAAGAAAACAGAGTGAGGTTCAAGAACATGGATAATCCGCAAAGACCAAGGGTTCCCAGACAACTTACTCCTAATGTGGTTGTTCTGGATGATGTGTATGATGAGCAATTAATTGAGCAAGATAATTATTACTCACCTTATGAAAGCTTCAAAACTGTGCAGATGGATGGATGTGAGACATTCATGTATATATTTGAATAGGGTGACAATGATCCCATCTTGCAAGAAAATGTCGCCCAGACAAGAGGATTTGTAAATAGATAAAAAAATAAAGGTGTTTCTGATAAATAAAACCAAAAAGAAAAATAATTTTTTTTTTTATAAAAGAGCAAATGATAAAGTGACAGATAGCGTTGGAAGCAAAAGGCAACACATGACATCAAACTCCACTCAAATGACACATAATGTCATAGAGGATTTGCGTAAATTAAGTATAACCCTTCCCTTTACTGAAGTGGTGAATATTCCCTAGCAAAGAGAGAACATTTTGAAATTGTTGGACGATCCATCTGAAAGAGCATAAGTTCTTGTTACCAGTGCAAAACAAAGCCCGAACTAGTCAACTACCAAGCTGAGAGGTAAAATTCCTCCCTTTTACATTTCTATTGAAAATCATGATGTTGCATTACATAATTGTTTAATTGACATTGACATGAAAAATAATATCATGCTACTGGCGGTCATGTAGGCATTAGGCATGAGTTGCACCAATTATTATGAAACCGATTAAAGCATATATGCAATTGATTCTAGAAAATTGCCATCTTATGGAGAAATCAAGGACTTTTATGCTTGGATTATGGTAGCCCCCCATATTAATATAGTTTTCAATATTATTGTGGTAGACCTTCCTCTGACATATGGAGTTGTGCTGAGAAGAGATTGGACATCTATGATAAGGGGATATATAATGAATGATGGAAGTTGTATGATGCTATCAGGCAAATAATTAGCAATGATTAAAGTACCCCGTGAACCTAGAAAACCCTTCTCTTTCAAGAAGAAGGATAATGAATTGATGGAGGATTATATAGATCTCGGGATTGGAAATTATGCTATCCTGGACATGGAACATAGTGAAATCCTAGAGCAGGTTCAAGGCAGAAAGAATCAAGAATATCTTTTTGAAGGGTATTGGAGGATGTCATTCAATGGAGCTTGTTCAAGCTCTGGGAATGGAGTTGGAATTGTTCTTATGAGTCCAAGTAATATTATGCATCCACACACTATTAGAATGAAGTTTTCATGCACTAATAACGAGGCAAAGTATGAAGCTTTTATTTAGGGGATGATCCTTGCAAAAGAAATGAAAATAGAACATCTAATTTTAACTAGCGACTCAGAGTTGGTGATCAATCAGGTTACCCAAAGGTATAAAATAAAAAAGGAAAGACTTAAGTTATACTTCAAAAGAGTTAACAAATTGATGGAATCTTTCAGTTCCTTCAACATTTCTTTTATTTCAAGAGACAAGAATCACAAGGTAGATTCATTAGCCTTGGAGGCCTCATTTTCAAACCCAGATGATATCCAAAGAAAAACGACTTTCCAAGTAGAAAAATATTTCCGATCATCTGTTCCCGATAACATTGAATATTTGCAAGTATTTAAGAATGATGAACAACTAGAAATGTTTTTGTTGAACGGTGATGATGATAAAGACAATCACTCGTCTTCTATCCCCAAAGATTGTGTACAATATGAATCTCTTTTTATGAAAGATGATCATGCTAAGAATGTCCGGGAAGAAGTTTCAATTCGAAAGGTGCAAGAAACAAGAAAAGTCAATATTGGAACTGATAGTTCACAAAAATATGTCAACTTGGGAGTTCATTGCACCACTGAGGAAGTTGATCAATATGTTGCCTTGTTCAAATAATACATTGATGTGTTTGCTTGGACCTATGATGATATGAAAGCTTACGATAAAAATATATTCTTGCATATTATTCCTTTGAGGGAAGAAGCAAAGCCTGTAAAGCAAAAAATAAGGATGATGAATCCCAAACTGAAACCTCTAGTAAAGATTGAATTGGAGAAATTGAAGAAGGCAGGAATAATTTATCCCATTAGGCACTCCAACTAGCTCTCAAATCCCGTGATCGTAAGAAAGAAGACCAGGGAAATCCGGATGTGTGTTGACTTTAGAGACCTTAACAAAGCAAGCATAAAGGATAACTTTCCTTTACCTAATATGGAGTTCCTTCTCCAACAAGTTACTAGATCATCCTACATGTCCATGTTGGATGGTTTTTCTGGATATAACCAAATCTTGGTGGCTGAGGAAGATAGGGAAAAGACAACATTTATCACACCTTGGGAGGCGTATGCATATGCTAGAATTCCCTTTGGTTTGAAGAATGCTGGAGCCACATTATAGAGGGCCATGGATCATGCATTTAGCTATTTGATAGGAAAATTTATGACAGACTATCAAGATGACTTGACAATGCATTCAAAAACAAGGGGTGATCATATCCATCATTTGAGAAAAGTTTTTGAAATATGTAGATTAGATGGTATCTATCTAAATCCAAAGAAATGCTTGTTTGCCATAACTCAAGGCAATCTATTGGGCCACATTATGTGCAAGGAAGGGATTTACATAGATTCAGAAAGAGTTAAAGTAATAAATGACCTTAACCCCCCGACATCCAAGAAGGGAGTCCAATCATTTTTCAACAAGATCAATTTTGTGCGAAGATTTGTTCCTAACTATGAAAGTATTGTAAAGCCGATCAATTTGTTGCTGAAAAAGGAGCATAGGTTTGAATGGACAATGGATACTCAAGATGCTTTCAATAATATCAAAGGAGCAATCACCACAGCTCCAGTCCTCATTAGCCCTAACTTTCAAAGGGATTTCATAATCTATTCATTTGCTACAGAGACAATGGTTGCATCAGTTCTTACTCAGAAGAATACCAAAGGAGAATAACTCCCAATCAGTTTCATGAGAAAAACCCTACATGACTATGAATTGAGGTACTAAGAACTAGAAAAGCAAGCCTTGGATCTTGTAAAAGTGGTGGCGTACTTTCAGACGTACACATTGAACTCCCATGCTATTGCTTATGTTCCCTCATCACCAGTGAAGATGCTTCTAAATCAACAATTGAGAGAAGGAAAATGGGCTAACTGGCTGGCAAATATACAATAATATGATATCGAGATTAAACCTTTAAAAGCTATCAAAGGAAAAGGTTTATGCAAGCTCATTGCAAATGGTAATTTGTTTGATGGAATGATTTTGATTTCAGCAGGAAAACCATTAGCTGATTCAGAATGGTACGAAGATATTATATTCTATTTAAGGTTCGAGCAATTTCCCATCACCAGGAATTGCAAGGAGTGAAGAACATTGAAGATGAAGGAAAATAAATATGTTTTGATTGCTGATATACTGTCCAGGAGAAATTATGATGGTATATTACTTAGATGCGTTGATAAAAACCAAGCCCAAGAACTGATGAGAGAATTCCATGAAGGAATATGCAGTGGACACTTTGCACCTATTTCCACCGCCCACAAGATAATAAGGGCTGGATTCTATTGGCCATCAATATTCAGAGACTCGTATGCCACAATAAGGAAGTGTGTATCGAGCTAGTAGTTTTCAGGAAAAATGAAGAGATCTGCAATGCCTTTACAACCCATAATTGTAGAAGGATGATGGCATTAAAGAAGTCTGATTCTGAAGAGATAATTAAGTTCCCAAAAGATAATATTCTGTCGAGATTTGGTGTCCTAGATAAATTTATCACAGATAATGGTTCGATTTTCATCGGGTTGAAGTTTACAGAGTTTTGTGGAGAATATAGAATTATCATGGGTCAATCGTCGAAATATTATTCACAAGGTAATGGCCTTGTTGAATCCACAAATAAAACACTTGTTCAGATACTGAAGAAAACCATTGAAAAAAACCAAAGAAATTGTGATTTGAAGCTGAAAAATGCATTGTGGGAAAGAAGAACAACTCCAAAGGATAACACCATGATGTCCCTGTATACATTGGTTTATGGGAAAGAAGCAAATATTCCAATTAGCCTTGAGCTCAAGGTATTGACTTTTGTGGTTAATACCGAAGATACATAAGAGAGTTTATCGATCGAATGAAGATCAACTAGTTGTTAAAATTGGAGGAAGAATGAAGCAAAGCCCCGAATTGAACCTGTCAAAGGCAACAAAGTGTCAAAATATATTTTGATCATAGCACAACTGTAAAGAATTTCCAGAAAGGAGAGCTAGTGTTACTTTGGAACAAGGCCAAGGAGAAACCATCGATGCATACACAATTTGAAGGACTCTGGATCAGACCATACGTCATCGAGAAGATCATGGGTTTTAACTATTATATGCTCCAAGAAATGAAGGGTAAAATATTCATGCTGCCTGTCAGTGGGAAACATTTGAAAGGTTTCTTCTCCTAAGACTTTCTCATTCTCATTGTACATAATTTTATTTTTTAGTTTGTATATTCTTACTCTGACTCCATAGCCCAATAGGTCAAAGCACCTAGTCATGAAAGGTTCTAGATTCTTGACAACCCATAGGGGGTTATCATTTGACAACTGGAGCCATTTGTTGAGATCATTTCCCTCTTTCGAAATTCCCCTTCCCTTTTCTATTTTCCCAATTTCTTTTGTCTATTTCTTTTCCCTCTTTTATACTTACCCAATTTCCCCTTTTCTTTTCTCCCTTCTATTCTCCCTTTCTAGTTACTGTACTTAGTCATTTTTTCAATAACGACGGGTTCACAGGTTGGCAGACTCACGGGTTCTGACTTCCTATCCCCATATCACGAGTCCGACCGACCACCGTATCATCCTATACTTAACCATTTCAACAATCAGGGGTTCTCAGGTTGGCGGGTTCAAGATTTCATATCCCATGTTCTGTGATATACATTTTTACCCAAAAGATCCGTGATCAACATGTTGACATTGGACTCCTTGAGCTCCTAAGTATCTCATCTCTCCTATATTGAGGCCGACCGACTGCATTACAACACTTAGCCGTTTTTCAATCTTTCACAACTGCGGGATCGCGGGTTCCCGAGTTAGAGGGTTCACAAAAATCCCAATTCTTAAGTGCTCTCGTCGGTCCCCACAACCTTCGTGATTTTCCCAATATGCATTTAGTATGATTTAATGCTAATAACTCATCATGTAGGTTCAATAAATATCGTCATTAATAAGCGAAGGGCTCGAGGATATTTCTTATTAAACCACATTAAAACACGATTTGCAGAAGATTATATTATATCTCTCAAGCACTCATTTAAAATATTATCTAGATTAAAAGAACGATCTCATCAACTTATTGTAGTAGCACCTTGACAACAGTTCTATGGAGATACTTTGAGATTTTTTGGACGTGAGGACTAGAACTTTCAGTGGTCTAGAGCGTATTCTTACTATTCATCGCCTTTTGCTCAGAAGGAAGTAAATTGGAAATCCATAATTGCTCGTGCAGGTTGTGTTCCTGAATTTTTTGAATGCAAAGAACTGGCTGCCTTATGAATTGAGAAATATATACCAAGTCAGTGGATTATTCAATTTCAAGACCATTCTCCCGTCTCTCTTTCACTTCAAGTGTTCCGTAAAATGCTAAAATTCCCAGAGCCAACACTCACTTTCAAAGGTGAAGATTGCATGGACTTCTTAAAAAAGCATGACAATGGCTTGGACCTCTTGCCTGAATTCTTGGAGAATCCAAAGACCATCCCTGAAGATATTACTAGGTTGCAGGTCAACTCGTTCAAAAACCCCTTTCAGTAAATTGTCTGGTTATTCACTAGAGTCATCGGCCAAGAAAATACTGCCAACATTTCCCGTATGATTATTTATATCTTATATTTTACTGTCAAGGAGCAGGCCATTTTCGATTGGGGAAAGCGCTGATTTCCATTGAAATCTCTTCCCAATTGTCTCAATATAAAAAGGATAATAAATTATTTATGGCTTCTTATTTGGTTTTTGCAATAACACATTGTTGTCGATTTCCTAAATTGTCTATCTGCAAGAAGGTGAATTGTGAATTTGACCTAGTGACCTTTTGGTACCAAGTGCTGTGGAGGCATAAAGCTTCCCTGCATTTTTATGAAGTTTTCAATGAATTTGTCTCGGTTTTTAAAGGATTGTTGTTTGGAAAAGATACCCCAAGAATATCCGCCTAGGCAAGTAAATTCGTAGATAAAAAGGAGACCTTGGAGCAAATGGAAAATTACAATGTTATCATGGTTTTTGGTTCTAAGGAAAACCCTCCTTTCTTCCATGCCATATATCCAACATAATTTTTATTACAGAAGTTGCAAGGCAATCTAATTTCCAGTTGCACTTTTTTCATGAGAAATTAAAAAAGCAATTCATATCTTTGCCTTGGAAAATTGGGGACTCAAATCGATGAATTTGCAAACCACTTCCACAACCTGAATATCAAATATGATGAAAGGATAAAAGGGTTTGACTCTAACATAATTTTTATGGAACATATGTTAGCAGTGGGTTTTAGCAATTCATTTATCCACACTGTTCTAGGAGAAAAATAAGATAATAACTTGTGCGCTCCTACTCAATCTGCTATCGACTTAGAGACGATACTTAGTACCAATGAATTTTACAAATAGAAAGGAAAGGGTCCCAGCGAGAAGAGTTCCTAGTCCCCAACTATTACTCCTAAGACTACAACATCTAAGAGAAATGCTTCAGCGGCCCAACCATCTAGAAAAGTGATCAACAATAGCTCAGGTGAAGGAGAAGACAAGAACCCCCCTTTAAGAAAAAACGAAAGCTCACATAAAATTCCTCTAAGGAAGAAGAGGAAGAATATTGTACAAGAGGAAGAAGAGCATCACGTCAAAAGTGTCATAAAAAACTTCTCCCTTGAATATATGGAGCTCAAGGATGACATCGAGAAAATGTTTCTTAACATTGATCAACTAGGAGGCATGACCCACCATAATCCATCGTTGAAAATTGTTGAAAATGAGACCTTCAATGAAGAAGAGTCATTTGGATTTCAAAGCACTGTCTTTGAAAAGAAATCTAGGAAATTAATTATTGAGAAGAGTGATGTGAAGATTAAAAAAGGGAAATCCCGTTCAAAGGTTAACCTAAAAAATATGTGGCCTTCCCAGATTTCTAGAATCCACAAAGAAACCAACGATGCATTGGATGACTCCATTGGTGGCCTCGAAGCGGAAAATATAAAGTTAAAGGAAATGATTAAGGAACTGGAAGAGACCTTGATGTGTCTTCCACTTCTTTCTAGCCCTTTGGAAATTGCCAGACCCACCACGCCCATTGTTAAATTAAAAGAATCCTCAAGCTTACTTACATCATCCAGGAGCTATGTGGAGAAAAATATCAAGAAAACAATGGCACTGATCATAGAAGCTTGGGAAATTTCAAAGAACATGATTTATTTTGACTCGAGGGAACATGCCTTCCACGAGTATTTTCAGGCAAACTTAAAAAATGAAGAAGGTCTTTACCTTGATGTCATGGTACCCTTTGGTGTTAAAGTTTCCAACATGTCATAGCTAAGGAGAAGAGAGGAGGACCTTCCCTCTCCAAGTCGGATCAAGCAGTTGAACGAATGTTGTAAAGAGAAGATAAATAACTTGAATAACATTGTTCAAGCGTGCAACCAAGCCATATCAAGGGGGGAATAACTATTCAAAAGGCTCACAGAGGTGAGCCTAGCCGGAAGCACCAATGAAGTCCAAGATCCCAAGTTGATCCTCAACTCATTGTTCCTAACAAAACAACAGGTCGATGAGCAAGTTGATATTTTTAAAGGATTGTCAATTGAAAAATTCTATGGTATAATTGAATATGATGAGGACACTATAGATAACTGGCTAGTGGATTACTCCGTAAAAAACCAGGACATTGAAGAATCATTACATGGAATTTCACTTGATCTAAGAGACTTGGAGGGCGATTTGTTCAACATCAAAATTTGACATGAAATCAATGTGGCACCAATGAAAAGTTACATCAAAGAATGGTTCAAGAAAGCTATCGATACACTGACCAATGAAGGGCAATAAGTAGAACTGTTGATCAAAACGATAAAAGGACATCAACAAGCAAATGAAAACATGAGAGACCATCATAGTAAGTTGATGTTGATCACATCCTTCTTTATCAAGTTCTTCATCCAATTATTCCACCTCTTTCACTAGAAAGGTTTAACCGAAGACTGAAAAGTCCTTTTTTCTTCTTCTTGCCAGGTCTTGTTGTTCTTCTACTGCCCACCGTCTTCCTTCTAAAATATTATTTCTTGTATTTATTTGCTTTATGGTCCATGGGATCCCGAATCCCAGTCTTTAAGACAAACACATTTACAATTTCAAAGAATATGTAATAGACTATATATATTTTAGAAATTTTAAGAGAACTACGTTGGGAACAACCTTGACTGTGCTTTTTAACCCTGTTTTCAGAATATAAAGTATTTGAGGTTGATATATCATTATCTTTATGTGAGATGCCCATGTGGCCACCCTGTTAAAGTTCTGTTATGCATGCAGATCATCTTATTTTTTTTATTTTATGTGATCATAAATCTTTATCTTAAACTATGATGGATGTGAGAAAGTTTTGCTTATTTGTTTTAAATGTGTGGAGTGTGTGATTCCTGGTCCTTTCTTAGGAACTTTATTTAAAAAGAAAACAAAAAACATTTTCCTTTTATTTTCTCGCAATATTTATGTTTATTTGATTACCATGACGAACTTCTGTCATGTCCCATATTCCAGAGACCCAAAGTCCCAAGAAAAATCTAAAGAGGAGTACCACCTCTATAAAAACGCAAGGGGATTTACATCCTCGTGAGGTTTCCGTTTCGGTCCTAACGTATTCAAGTGTCAACACATCCATAATGAACCATAGATCTTGATCCAACGACTATGAATTAATCACCCGGTGAGATGGACAGTCCATATTTCATCTATTAAATTTAGAGATGTTATTAAGTTATTTTCAATTTACTAGACAATAATAGCATAAGCAGAATCACTGAGAGGAACATAATCACAAGGTACACAACATTTTATCCTGGGAAACCCTCATGTGGGAGAAAACCCAACAAAAACTTCCTTAATATAGCAATACAATGCCAAGACTAAAGACCAAACCACCGAGAATATCCAACACTAAGCATGCGCCTCTCTCTCCTTCTCCTTCTAACTGCAACTTTATTCAAAACTTGCGCACTAGATGAGAGACTTGAGTGAGTGTGAGAATGAGGCACCATCCTCTCTTATTTATATTGTCTAGTAGGTGATAGGGTTATGTCCTTTCATCAAGCAGGGCCGACTTCTCTAATTAGTGGTTAGAACCACTTTAATTAGCTTTAGGGGCCTAATTCTCAATTACCACCATATAAACATGGTTTGACCAATCCACAAAATGGGATTTGGTCATATACAAGACCCGACATGATCAATTCACAAAAGGGTATTTTATCTATAGGAAAATAACTCAATTATAATTAGAATATACTTCGCAGTTACAATATTTCAATACTCCCCCTTAACAAGAAGGGTATTCTATTGACATAACCCAACACAACATCATCAGGAGAAGGAGAGGGAAACATCATCATCATCATCTGGATAATTGACTAGCACATCTATAAATCATTGAAATTTTTTCTCATCCTTAACACCATCATCTTTCACAACATGGAGCTGGACTAGCATAATCATCATTATCTGCATCATCATCAATTAGTATAACACTAATACAACATCATCAATCAATACATGACTGATACATCATCATCAACATCTTCAACATGAAGATGAAGTAGCAACATCATTATCATCTTCAACATGAAGGTGAAGTAGCAACATCATCATCATCTTTAGCATGAAGCTGAAACATTAACATCAATAACATGAAGCTAGAATACAAATATCACCAACATGAGGCTGGTAAACCAACATCAAGAACATGAGGCTGGTATAGCAACATCAACAACATAAGGCTGAGACAACAACATCATCAACACTAGGTTGAGATAACAACATCATCAACGTGAGGTTGAGATAACAACATCATCAACATGAGGTTGAGATAACAACATCATCAACATCATCAACACGAGGCTGAGATAACATCATCATCAACGAGAGGTTGATATAAAAACATCATCAACATCATCAACATGAGGCTAAGATAACATCATCAACATCATCAATACGAGGCTGAGATAACAACATCATCAACATCATATAGAAATAGAATGAGGCAAGTGCAACAACAACATTTTGTGGTAATCTGACAAACTGTCCTTACTGGACGTTCGAGATCTGCCTAGGAATAATAATATTCCCTAGGATATAAAATCCTAATGGAGCTACCATGTGGTACTCTGACATACCATCTTTACCGGACCTTCAGGATCTGCCTAGGAATCAAAAGATTTCCTAGGATATAAAATCCTAACGGAGCTACCAATATTGACCACAAATGGCATATACATGCACAGTTACTCTGATAGACCATCCTTAAAGGATCTTTGATATTTGTCCAGGGATGATCAGTCCCCTAGGATATAAAATCCTAACTGAACTACTCGCTGTTGGTCAGGATACCATAATATCATCAGCATCACTCCCCCTTTCGAGGGAGGTCCTTTTGGACTATAACAAGCTTGTCTCGAAAGTGTTTAAACTTTACATGAGACAGAGGCTTGGTCCACACATTCAACCTGCTCATATGTGCCAACGTATTGGAGATTTACAACTCCTCTCTGCATCATATCATGAATGTGGTGATACATGATTTCTATGTGCTTCGAATTAACATGGAACACTGGGTTCTTCGTCATCTTTATGCAACTTTGGTTACCACATAGAATCAAGGTGGCTTCCATTTCCAGATTGAATAGACCTGTCAACAAATTCCGAAGCCATATTTCTTCAGAATTGGTGGAACATGCTGCAATGTATTTCGCTTTCGTTGTGTTGATAACAGTACTGGATTGCTTCCTGTTATGCCATGAAGTCATGGCTGACCCCAGACTGAAACAATATCATGAAGTGCTCTTTCTATCAGAAGCACTTTTATCCCAATCTAATTCAGTATATCCATGCAGTCCGAAGTCATGATCTCCAATATAACAGAGACCATATTCCAACGTACCCTTAAAGTATCTCATCACATGTATTTCAGCCACAAGGTAAACATGTCTAGGATCTACCAGATACTGACTCAAGGTGTTCATAGAAAAACATATATTTGGCCTGGTATTCATTAGATACATCAACGAACCAATAATATGTCTGTATAGATAGCATCAACCAATTTTGACGCAGTATCTACCAGGAGCTTCAACTTTGTTTTCCGTGGGTGTCTTCATGGCTTTACATTCCAATATGTCAAACCTCTTCAGTATTTCAACGGAATACTTCCCTTGGTTAACAAAGATCTTCTCTGGGCTCTGCCAAACTGAAGACCTAAGAAATAATGCATCAGGCCTAGGTATTTCCTCTCAAACTCTGCAACGAGCTTCTTCTTACAATCTGTGATGATATTTTCTTATCCAGTTAAGAATAATTCATCTACATACAACAAAAATATAACTAGCTCATCATTCATAACATTGAAGTAAAGGTTAGAATCAACCATACTCTTGGTAAAACCCAAGCTCATTAGGAAACTGCCAATTCTTCCATACTAAGCTCTGGGATCTTGCTTCAATCCGTACAAAGATTCCTTCAATATGTAGACATGATCCTTTCTATCTTCAACTTCAAACCTAATTTTCACATCACATTGTACCAACCTGGTGCACTTTCTCAACTACAACTTAATCTGCACAATCATGTGCTAGCTCTATGTGCTTTCTGCAAATCTCTATCTATCTCACTACCTGAGAGTATGTTCTCTACTCTCTCTACAATTGTTCCTTATGGAACCAGGAATATGTACCTGCACCTGCTATTTCTGAAACTGAGAATGACTTTCTCTATTCTCACTGTAGTTGCTTAACTCTTAGACTAGCTCCTCTATTCTATCATGATTTTTTTTTTATCTGAAACTGAGAGTGGCTCAATAACTGACACCGAGGGTAGCTTATATTCTTTCATGGAGGTAACTCAATCTCATATACAGGGACTTCTCCCCCTGAATCTCATACTATACCATAATCATGGTTGTTCTAGTTGTCTTCATGAATACTAGAACTATTTATTCAATTACTGGAGCAAGTGTCTTGTCATAGTCTTCTCCCTCTTGCTGGGAGAATCCTCTTGGAACAAATCAGTCTTTGTACATATTTGTACTTTTATCTGCAACATGCTTGATCTGGAAGATCAATCTTGGAGGTCATCAATGAATTCCCTTCTGGTCTCAAGGAAAAATCCATATCCCATTCCTTATGACTGGCTTCCTCCTCTGTTACTGAAACAAGGGAATCTTCCCAGGAGATTCCATGTCTCCTAGAGGTGTCTGAAGCTAGTTTTCTCAACTCATGTCATCTGTCTTGCAGTCCTAGAGGATGTCTCTCCATCTGATCCTTTCTGAGATCAGGCTTACTCTGAGTCTTGATTTCTTCCGAGTCTACAAAAACTTCATAGTCTCTGTAGGATATACTTGGAGTTGAATACCAAGTCTTAATATGAAAATCTAAGTCAGACTTCAAATGAATTCTACTTCCTGTCAAGGTGGCTTCATTGACCAAGTCTAATGTTCATTCATCTTTGAAGCCTTCTACTCATTATGATTAATATTCATATGTAATACTATGTTACTCAAAAGTAGCTTCTTCTTCATCTTCTTTGGTACATGGATGTATACCGTCATGTACACAAGTTGGATAATCTTCTTCATGTCTCATTTAATATGTTGCCTCCTGCAACCTTCACTATAGTTTCCTTAGGGCACATGTGACCTTCTCGAAACAATAACAACAAGGGAGAAATAACAGACAATAATAATAAAGCAATAGCGAGAACAATCATCACAATGACTCCTTTAGAATTATCACTTGTGACCTGCTTGCAACAAGGGTTAAAGGTAATACATACCGAGAGAAACCCTCTTCTAGTGTTGCGATCAATCATTCCTCCATGGTAACCTAGAGACAAACCAAGAAGTTTCTCTTGGAGGATATGTTAGTTATATCTGGTAAATGATTACAATAAGCATTTATCTCAATATGCTCACATGCTACCAAGTATGCTATCTCAACTATGAGGTAGCTATCAAACTTGACATGTGAAAGTTGGAATCTTATCAAATTAATCAACCAAACCTAGAACCTAAAGTCTTTGTCCTCAGGAATGAGTGTTGTTGCTTTTCTTCCTAGCCTCCCTTACTCAAAATGGCAACCTGTCCTGAGATAATATACTTTCTTGACATAAGTCTAAGTTAGAGAATAAACTCTATAATCTTAGCTTTAATCAATCTAATACCTTGAATTTAATTTTAACCAATGGTTAGTATGAAGGTCATAAATTCATCATAAAATCTAGATGTTCATAATGTCATAGCAAATAGATGCATATCAGAATAATCAAACCCGGGGTGCATTATTCCTATGAATGTGTTGGATTTGAGATCCTTCTGGGTCTTATGAAAAAAGATCCCTTCTCCTGCAAATGCCCTTTAAAGATTAACAATTTAAACATATGTAAGTGCATACCTCTGATAGTATTTGCAGGTAGTGGCACCATCCGATAGCAGTGATAATATATACCAAACCTTTAAAAACTTCAAGGGTGTTGGAAAGTTAGTTGGAGATTTGCTAAGGTAAGGTGCACTAGGACAACAAAAATTAGTCCTTAAGCTTTCACTGCAAATGGTATTGTGGCTGGTGCTGGTACTACAACTGGTATGAAGGAACTAAAATTGCAACTGATACTAATACTGCAACTGCAATTGAAATTGCAACTGATACTTCAAATGCAACTGAAATTGCAATTGGTACATCAAATGCAATTGCAACTTAGGGTTTTATGAGGAAACCCTAATTTTTCAAACTTCAAATTTTTAAATTATGATCCAGGGACTAGATGGATTGGGATGGGGCGAGTAGGATGGAGTTGTCTATTTTCATAAATTCCAATTTTTTCCCCTTAAAACTTGATCTGCGAAAAACTGGACAGGTACTTCTGGTATTGGTTCTAGTTTTCTAGTACTAGTAAAAACTAGGGTTTCACTTTCTGAAGGCTCTGGCTACTGAAAAGGTGTGCTCAAGTTGCCAATGAGTTCTCTAGGCTAGGGCACACTTCCCTAGATGGTTTTAGGTAAAAATTCCCTTCCAACAAAAAGCCTTAATTTTCTTGTACGACAACAATGATGTTTTTGGTTACCCAGTGAAAGATGATCTACTCAGTCTAGCTTTGATTCCATTTTAAATTTAGAGCTGCTATTAAGTTCTTTTCAATTTACTAGACAATAATAGCATAAGCATGATCACTAATAGAAACACAATCACAAGGTACAAAACATTTTATTATGGGAAACCCTCACAGGGTAGAAAACCTAGCAAAAACTTCCTTAATATAGATTGCCAATACAATGCCAAGACTAAAGACCAAACCACCAAGAATATACAACACTAAGCATGCACCTCTCTCTTTTCCTTATTATAACTTTATATTTATTCAAAAATTGTTCACTAGATGAGTGAGTTGAGTGAGTGTGAGAATGAGGCACCATCCTCTCTTATTTATACTGGATGGTAGGGGCTAGGGTTATGTCCTTTCATCAAGGAGGGCCGACTTCTCTAATTGGTGGTTAGAACCACTTTAATTATCCCTAGGGGACAACTTCTCAATTACCACCATATCAACATGGTTTGACCAATCCACAAAAGGGGATTTGGTCATATACAATATCCGACATGATCAATCCACAAAAGGGGATTTTGTCTATAGGAAAATAACTCAATTATAATTATAATATACTTCATAATTATAGTATTTCAACATCATCTAGGCACTTTAAGCAGATCTATAGTTTAGATATAATCAACCGTTGAGTGGATGGTTCTTATTCATTTTAAACATGGACTTTTACTTATAATTATTTCATGTGACAGGTTCATGGACTCTCGGACTTGCAGATGCACATGTCTTCTATGGTGTCATCAAAATGCACCCCCAACTTTCGTGGTCTCCAAGATGAACCTATACTTAAAGAAATTCTTAAGCGATTTTTCTCGGGCTCGCAGACTCTTGGACTCATATCTCTTCTTAGACTTACTTGGACTTTTACTTAAGTGATATAAATAGAATATGATACTTAGCCATTTTTGGTTGTCGTTTGATTTGAGATCTGAGCCGTCTGATCATGATTTCATTTTGATCCAACGAGCAACATCGTTTCTTCATTCTTTACTATCCGATCATGATCTTACTTTGATCCAACAATCAACATGGTTCTTCATTCTTTATCGTCTGATCATGCTTTGATCGATGGTTGGGGATTATTGCGACTGATCTGATGATTGGGACTTAGTTTCTCTTAGCCTCTGGTTCCACCTCAATTTGACGGTCCTGGATTGTCTCGAAAACTACATCAACGGACATGATTCCTCCTCGACCCCTTTGGCTTCTATGCAATCTCTGCAATGCTATTTCTCCTAAGATTTGTGTCAATGCTCTCTTCTATGCACCATCTATGTTTGATTCATGTTGCCATCAATGACAATACACAATCAATAATTCCAACAATCTCCCCCTTTGACTTTGAGGGAAACATATCTGTAAAACAAATGAGTTTGTACCTTTGCTCCCTCTATAATTGATCTTATATTCAAATTTGGGAATTGAATTTGTTTTACTGCTTTTCTCCCCCTTTGACATCAATGACAAAGAGTGAAACTCTTTCTTCTTCTCTCCCCCTGTGAATGTGTATTTTGTATTATTTTGATTCCTTTGAGCTGACTTGTTTTTCTCTTTATCTCTCCTCCTTTGACAACAATAACTGAAGGGTTTGTTTCTTTTCTCCTCCTAAGGTTATACTACCCTCGTTCAAGTGCTTATTTTCTGATGAATTTTAAATGGATATTATGCTTGTTATTTTTGGATTTTGTTTTTTGTTTGTCTCTTCATCTTGAATATCAATGTAGAAGGAAACTTCCCTCTTGTATTCTGCAACTCCCCCTGTTAAAAATTCTTCCCCTTTGACTACTAATCAAGACTTTTCAAGAGAAATTAGACCTTTCATCTACTGGTGTACTGCTACCTCAAGTACTTAAGACACGCTTTAGCTTGTGACGATACTTAAGCTATTATCCTCTTCTAACCAGGTTGTTGTAGCTCTTCAAACTATGCTTTTTCTCAATAACCTCTTGCAATTTTAGTTCTTTGATACCAAGAGACATTGCCGCTCTTTGTTGTTAATTAGTTTTCCTTGTTCATGCTTTGTATTTATATGTTTTGAACTCCTTTGTTGCTTTCCTATTTAGATTTTATTTATAACTTCCGTTAAGGGGAAATTGAGTATATCATCAAATTAAAATTGAAAACTGCTCAAGTTCTTCATCACTCAATCCTATTGGTGAATCTGTATCTGAGAGTTCATCAATATTAGTGTTTTTTTCAATAGAATCTTTTTCATCTTCTTCTTTAGAATTTTCTTTTTGCATTAAAAATTTTCTTCTCCAAACTTTCCATGAGGCACTCTGATTGTTGGACCTTTTGTTGTGGTGGGAAATCCCCCTACAGACTAGCATTTAGGGTTATATTATGCATGTAGATAAGACCGAAAGAATCCTACTTTCTACCGTCATCCCAGACTTAATCCCCATTTCTTTCAAGCAAATACATGGTTACACGAACATACCTTTTTCCGGACGTTTGATGTTGATCCTTCTTCACTCTTGATCGCTTGTTGGTAACTATCCTCTCAAGATTGACCTGTGTACAAAACAAACAACAAACTTTACATGCATTTGTTCTACAGATTAATGGGTTAGAGATTCAAACATATATTCACTAAACTATGAAGAACTCATATAGTGGGGCGGGAAACACATTTCTTTATTATAAACTTTAATGAATCAACTTACAATGTCAAGACCGGCCACTGCTCCGCGAACCTGATCCTGGGCTCCTTTTCAAATGTATTCCAACTTCTTTTCTTTGTATCTCTCTTTGCACAGGGATGGCTAGAGGGTTGGGACAATGGGAATGTGCAATTGGGTAGAGTTTCTTTACTCTTATTCTCCTCTTCCAAATAGGACCCCTAACCCTTCTTTTATAGGCTAGAAGAAGCTAGGTATTTGGGCAAACCCTCTGCCATGCATGGTCGAAAGATTCAGTTAACTCACCCAAAGCTGTGTGTTCTGTCGACAACTTTCCTTTTTTCATGCTTATGAAGGTCCGTGTGAGCTGTAGTGGTCCAGCTAGCATGGACATTGTAGATCCACGTGGGCTGTAGTGGGTCAGCTAGCGTGGACTTTAAAAAATGGAGTTTTTAGAAGAGTTGTTTAGTAGTGTTTTGGCAAAGAAGGAATCTGAGATGGCCTGATGCTAGGTAAGGATGTATGGTGAAAATTAGGGTTATAATAGATGCCCCCTAATGTGTGAAGTGAAAAGAGCATCTGATGGCCGAAATACATTACCAATCTTTACTGATGTGCCGAACAAGTGAGCCCAGGAACCAGGAATCAGGAGGCAGTGTCTGTAAAATAACAAATGTCTCACCGAGGCGGGCATACCCATGCTTGGGATAGAATAAACGCATGACCACCAATCAAATACACTGTAGATCCATGTCATATAACTATATAAAGTGTAGCCACGAACAGTACACAACGGAGCTACATCTCGAAATAAAAAATATATACATGTAGAGTATCCATCTTCGTAGAAGCTGATAAGGCCTAATGGCTAGAGATGAGGGCTTCTGAGCTCGAGCAACAACTTCAAAATCTTCAAAACTCGGGTAGGAGTGTAATATGAGTGTATGACTTCACTACCCAGAGGTTTTCGATGGCTCATCGGTCATGGACTAGAGAATCTTGATGATCAGACTGAAGGTTTCATTGATTTCGAACAAAGACTTGATTGGACGTTTAGGATGGCCGGGTATGAGGGCAAGAGACAATTTGCAAAGAGGCCGACTCAGGCTTGGTAGAAACTTCCCTTGGACAATAGCATGGCAAATTATGAGACTTAGGCAGCATGGCATTAATCATAAGTTTACGAAGCAGGAGGCAACACAAACTCTCCATATGTCTGGAAGAATAACCAAACGGAGGAGGACACAACTCTATGTAGCGAGAACAACTTCCTAAGGTTGTGTTACATCCCATAGTTTGATGAACACATGGAAAAATGTGCTTTATCCAAGGGCGACTCATTATG
>JASDQU010587112.1:158452-179843 GCA_032191745.1 Picea mariana | reverse complement strand
GGCAGGGGGGGTTGCAGGACTCAAGTGTCTACAACCTAGATGGGACACAGATCTGTGACTACAATACTTAACAGAGCACTTAGAAGTTAGAATTCATTAGCATTTAACCCTTATTCACATTGTAGGTAAAACCCTAATTACAGAGCAGCGTAGTATTCACCAAGATCTAACACATCCAAGCACTTATCACATAGAATTAAATTAGATATAGCATTCATTCATATTACTAAAAACTAAGCTACTATATCATATGCATCTAACATACAGAAAGATGACAGTACTAAGCATAAATCACATCAATCACACAAAGCAACCATAACACAAGATATACGTGGTTCACCCCCAACATGGGGCTATGTCCACCAACTCCTCGTCGTCTTTATTATCTTCTTTCAATATTCTCACATGCACAGAGCCACAAAACCAACTCCGCATAGGACAGGAGATCTGCACGTACCTTGCTAGATCCTCCTTCCTCGAGCTTGGCACAACCCAAAGCCTCTTTACAATCACTTGCACTCAGCTCTGCAAGTTCTCAACAAACAGTGTGCACAAAGCCTTTACAATCACATAGATAAACTACTTACATTGCTTGCACTTAGCATGATATCACCCTTAGCACACCCTACTTTAATCACCTATCTTTTTATTTATACATTACAAAAGGGGACAAAGCATGGGTAAACCCATGGTCCAACATCCCATACCCATTACATAAACCCTAAACCCAAAAAGGCCCGCAAAAGGGGATGAGATCCCGCAATCTCCACTTCACCTGGCGCTCCATCTTCGACCAGCCTGTCGAAGTCCCAAAATTGGTCAAACATGACCATCGTTTCCACAAAACCTGGATGAGGGCTAAAAGGACCCCAACACTCACCTCTAACTCATCCCGAGTCACTCTGATCTGGGTAACTCTGCCTCGAAGGCCTCAAGCTTGGCTCGAGCTTCTTCGATCTGTTGTTTTGCCAGAGCCTCCTTCTCGACGAACTCCTGAATGACCCTCTCGGTTATAGGTCCTTCCAAGCGTTGTTCTCCGTGGTGACTACTTGTTCTAGCTATGCACCTTGTCCTTCAATATCCTCAAAAAGTGTGCAAGATTCATCCTGCATTGGTTGGAGCCTTTGGGTCACTTCCATGAATTTACTCTGGATGGCATGGACCTATTGCTGAACTGTGCGTTGTTCCTGTGAAACTTTCATCTTCTCGACTAGTGACAGTAGCTTCAGCTGTGCTTGCACTCTTGTTGCTTGTTGCTTCGCTTACTGGAGCAGTGACTCCAATGTCCTTTGTTCGGGGTCCTCTACAAGGAGGTCATAGGTCTACGCACTTTGACTACTGAGTTTCTTGCATTCCAAGGTCAATGCGTTGATTCTCTCAACTGCGCTCCAGGCAGTTTCCTCTCTCTGATCTCTCACTTCCTGCAGAGTGCTTGGCACAACTTGTAGTTCTAGTTCTATTATTCATGATTGGAGTTGTTGAATGGCTTCAGAGAGCTTCCCCACGTGCCTCTCGATGGCTTCTTCTTCCCTTTGTTCTAATACTGTCACGGAATGAATTGCTCTGGTGACTGCTTCTTTAACTACCATCTGCTTTGCGAGCAACTGTTCTTTCTCCTTCTGGATCTGCACTCTATCTTCTGCAAAATTCGCCTAGAGGTCCTCTTTTTCTTGTTGGGAAACCAGATGTTGATCTATGGATTCCTATTTTGCTTGCTTCAGGGCCTCTGTAGCATGTTTCTTTTCCTCCTGGACACGATGAAAGTGAGCTTCTGTCGAGTCTGCTAATTTGCGTAGCTAGGCAGGCTCATCTCCCAACTCTGTTCCTTCTGATGGTGGTGGTGTAGTAGACACTGTGCGACTCGAATTGAGATCCTGTTGTACTCCTTTAAGCTCTGCTTTGATCCTTTCAAACATTGTCTCCTCTTTGTCTTTGCTTCACTGCAAGATATCCTATGAGGTGTCTGACACAACAACCATGATAAGTTCAATGTCATCCATCGTTAGCATAGTCTGAAATGGTGGTTTATTGGCTTTTGACTTCTTCTGCGATGTAGGTTTCTTTGGGGAAACCTTTATTTTCTTAGATGTCTCTGTCTCTTCGAGGGGATCTTTAGGCGGTGTTACTTCACCCTGCTTCTTCTTGTCTTCTTTCCCTTCATCCTCTTCTTTGTCCACTTCATCATCTCCTTTTCCTTCAGGTGATTCAGATGCAGTCTCTTCTGATACATTGTTTAGTTCCTGTACATCTTCCTTCTTTTTCTTCCTGTTGCTATTGGGTGCATCATATTTTTCTCAAGTGACTACAAGGCTTCTAATGAGGTTAGGGTCGGACAGTTTTGCATGTTCTACTGGTACCAAGAATTCTGCAGGCCATTCTTTTGTTATTTCCTCCATATCTTTCTCAGTGAGCTTAGAGTAACTCTACAGCTCCTCCTTACTTTCATCTCTGTGCACAGTGATATATATGAAATGCCTATCTACGCGGAAATTCGCAAATGGCCTGAACCGATGCAATGTATTCAGTGCCATGTGAGGGAAGGATCCAATGGCTCTCTTAAACTGCAGATAATAGGTGTGGAACACCGCGTTTGACTTCCATTTCTTTTCCATGTCACTCGAATACCATATGATAGTGAACTTCGCAGCTAGTGGTTCGAACGGCTCAATTTCAGGGAAGGTCGCTCCTTCTGGCATCTCCCAAGTAGTGAAGGCGACGAGAATCAACAACCAACTGAAATGAAACTCATAGCCCTGATCTTGATCTTCTTAGAAGTCTTTCTCTAATTGATTGACGAGGTAGCTCACCCAGTTCATTTGCAGCCCCTTAATGCATTTTCCTGCGAGGCCGACGACAAACCCCGTGACCTACGTTGGCTTATTATTTCTAACGAGCTTACCAGCAATCAACTGAAAATCTAGGTGCACTATGCCGTTATTGATGAAGGCTACCTTGTAGCCCCTCTTCCTCTTCTCTACATCGCCATAGGTGTCTTTGATTGTCTGTGCTAAGGTGCGATCTGCAACCTTCCCTGGGTACAAGTCTCGTGGGTCTGGTCCTTGCATGCTTAACACAGTGATCTGGTGGATCAGCATGGGATATACTGTAATGCGCATGTCCAACCATAGGTAACCTGCATGGAAGCACGAAAGCAGGAGCTTAACGCACGCGTTAACCTCTTGGTGTCTTCTGAAGTGTGGTAACTTCATCACATTGAGGATCGTGGACCTCGTGATGTCCATGGTCCATGGCTGGGGGATTATCTTTGACTTATTCCCCGATGTCTTGGTCAAGTACTTGTATGGTGCGAGCATGCCAGAGTTCTTGTGGTCTCCCAAGTTATATTCATTGACCTTCAACGTCAAAATCCTTTCCAACTGGAGTCCTACTGCATGTATACCCTTCGGGAGGTACGTCGTGATCACTGTGTACTCGAAGTCCCTCAGGATGTTGTCATGACTCACTGTGCCAACCAGAGGCGATATGTAGTCGAGAAAGATTGATGGGATGAGCTTCGCATTCACCAAGTCATCATGATGCTTGCTATGTTTCTCAGTAGCTGGTCGACTAGACCGACGCTGCGGAGTCAACGGGGATGCTTCCAATCCTTGCATCAATGAAGCTTGTATGCTTGCAGACATCACCTTTTCAGCCATGAGGTCTATTAGGATCTCTTTGATAGAATTTTGTACTGCGCTAATGTTGTCTGACATGCATGATCGAGATCATATATCTCAGGTCGATGAGAAAACACTCAATGTAACAGAACGGGTGGCGAGCTCTCAATAAACACTGCGTGAAAGAAACTAGTTCTCTATGGGCTCGGATAATCACAGTTGGAAAAAGTGTTCTCAGTGAAACGATCAACAGGATAAGTAGACAACATCGTAACGAGCTCCTCCAATGGGCAGTAACACCTCAATCAATGTAATTCCATCCGTTATGGCACGGTCACAATGGTACAATGGCAAACTTTCCAACAATAACTATGTTTCTAGTCATTCTGGAGTGTCATTTTAATGGTCGGGATGCCTCCAACAATCATATCTCTTCATTGTGGTGAAGTGTCAGTCGATGTTGTTCTTCTATTCTAGCGAGGTTCAATTTCTGCAAGCTTTTCGTCTTCTCTGGAACCTCCTGCAATTTTTCTAGTTTTGCTTGCTTCTTACTGAGCTTCCTTGATTTCTTTCCTATGATCTAAGTCACTGGGTTCCTCTTTCCATTCTGATTCTTTCCTTCTCTTATCATAGTAAATTCGCACTACTGAGGATCTTTCACAATATTTGAGGATAATACTTCCTTTCTTGTTGTTTCTGGAGTAGGTGATCTACTCTCCTGCATGGATAAGTTCTTAAAGTCTTCTTGCATTCTTTTAACTTCGACAGCTAGGTATCTGGTCGTCAGTTTCTTTGACTTGTCCTCTTGTTCTTTGATTAAGCGCGTTATTCTCCTAGCCATGAAATCCTTTAAGTCTTGCTTTTTTTGTTTTGTAGCTTCTTCTTCTTCTTTCCTTCGGATCTGATCTCTCTCAATCTAGGTTTTTCCTAACAAAAGTGCAAAAGGAGTGTTGTTCTCAACAAACTTAATGACCTCAAGTTCTTATTCTGTCGATGCTCCATGAGCACTCATAAGTACATGGGTAAGTCTTCCACATAGGGTTATCTTCTTTTCTTTAAACAATCTTATTCCTCCTAATGAAGGAACCATAGAAGGCTTTCCCAAAATTTCCCAAGTTCTTTCTGTCATAATGTTCACCTGTGTTTTTGCATCCAATACACAGTCTATGTTGACGTACCCTATTCTTGTTCCTATGCACTCTTTCTCTTTTAATATCTCTGATAAATTGATGTCTCTGTGATCATTCAATGTTTATTTCATCTTCATTAATATAGTCTCTGATTATTTCTAGTTATTGAGCATATTCTTAGTCTCTTGACCTTCCTCATGGTCTTCTTGTCTCATGTTCATCTTTTCAACTTTAGCAATCATTCTAGGGAAATCTAACACTTCATTTCCAGTAGCCTTACAACAAAGGCAAATAGGACCTCGACCAAGGCATTCCTTAGCAAGATGTCCTGGTCTTCTACAATTATAACAAAGAGTCAATCCTCTCTTTCTCTTGAATGATCCCCAACCTTTCCTGTACTACGCACTGGGATCACAGTGGTGGATCTGCAAAAAATTATTTCTAGGATCCTGCATCCACTTGCTAGTCCAACAGTTCTTTCTATGCATAGGAATAACATATCTTTCTCTAGTTCTATCAGATCTATTCATATCATATCTTCTTTCTTCTAGTTGTGCCCTAGTTTTTAGACTAGGACCAAATCTATCGAACATACCTAGATCCATTCTTTTGAAACAAAAATTTCCACTTGTCTTACCATTAATAGAGCACAAATCTTTAATATATTACCTCTTTTCTTCAGACCGAGCTTCTTTTCTTAGCACAGAGCTTCGCAAGTGAAGTAGAGTACTGCGGACCACAACAACAGATCTACGCACAAATATTTCTTCTTTTCTTTAGTTCCTAGCAATCACAATTTCAGGTCTTGACAATGGAACCATTTGTTGGGATAGGCGCAGACCCAGGGTTCAACGCACCAACAAAACCCTAACTACCAGCCCTTTCAGCAACACCTGCGAATCATATGAAGTCTCGCCTGAGGTAGAGGCAGGGGGGTTACAGGACTTAAGTGTCTACAACCTTGATGGGATACATATTTGTGACTACAATACTTAACAAAGCACTTAGAAGTTAGCATTCATTAGCATTTAACCCTTATTCACATCGCAAGTAAAACCCTAATTATAGAGCAACGCAGTGTTCAACAAGATATAACACATCCAAGCACTTAGCACATAGAATTAGATCAGATCTAGCATTCATTCATATTACTAAGCACTAATCTACTATATCAGATGCATCTAACATACAGAAATATGATAGTACTAAGCATAAATCACATCAATCACACAAAGAAACCATAACACATGATATACATGGTTCACCCCCAACGTGGGGCTACGTCCACCAACTCTTCATCTTCTTTATTGTCTTCTTTCAATCTTCTCACATGCACAGAGCCACAAAACCAAATCTGCATAGGACAGGAGATCTGTGTGTACCTCGCCAGATCCTCCTTCCCCAAGCTTGGCACAACATAAAGCCTCTTTACAATCACTTGCACTCAACGCTGCAAGTTCTCAACACACAGTATGCACAAATACTTTACAATAACATAGATCAACTACTTACATTGCTTGCACTTAGCATGATATCACCCTTAGCACACCCTACTTACATTACCTAGCTTTCTATTTATACAATAGAAAAGGGGCCAAAGCATGGGTAAACCCATGGGCCGACATCCCATACCTGTTACATAAACCCTAAACCCAAAAAGGCCCGCAAAAGGGGGCGAGAACCCGTGATCTCCACTTCGCCTAGTGCTCCGTCTTCAACCAGCTTGTCGAAGTCCCAAAATTGGTCAAACATGAACATCGTTTCCACAAAACCTGGTCGAGGGCCAACAGCCCCTGTGCCAACAAATGATTTTGTTGTCGGGACCTGAAACTGTGATTGCTGGAACTAAAGTAATGAAAAAGAGAATCTCTGTGCGTAGATCTACTGCTAAAGTGCGCAGTACTCTACTTGACTTGCGAAGATTTGTGCTAAGAAAGAAATTCGATTTGAAGAAAGAGATTTCAGGTCCAATACTATGATCCTAAAGTAAATGCGCAGTACAGAAGAGGCTGGGGAAAATTTAAAAGAAAAAGAGGATTAACTTTGTGCTATAATTGAAGAAGACTGGGACATCTTCCTAAGGAATGCCCTGGTGTGGGTCTTATTTGTCCTTGTTGTAAGATTGTTGGTCATGAGGTTGAGGATTTTCCAAATATGATTGCTAAAGTTGAACGAATGAACATAAGACAAGAAAACTACGAAGAGAGTCAATAGACGAAGGGCATGTTAGAGAGTCTTAAAGATAAAGAATCGGAGAAAGTTAAGACTACGTTATTATAGTTGAAAGAAACAATGGATGTTCACAAATATGTTAATTTACCAGAGATCCTAAAAGTAAACCAATGCATAAGCGCAAGAATAGAAGACTTCGACATAGACTGTGTCTTGGATGAAGAAACACAAGTGAATATTATGACAAAAGAAACTTGGAAAATTTTGGGAAAACCTACTGTGGTACCTTCGTTGGGAAGGATAGACTTCTTTAAGGGAAATATGATAACCCTATGTGGAAGAGTTAATAATGTACCCATTATGGTTCATGGAACATCGACTGAAGAGGAATTTGAAATCATTAAGTTTATTGGGGACAACGCCCTTTCCCACTTTTACTAGGTAAGCTTTGGATTGAGAAGGATCAGATCAGAAGGAAAGCAAAGGAAGAAGCTACATAAAATAAAAATCAAGAACTAAGGTATTTCATAGCTAGAAAAATAAAATGACTAATAGAAGAATGAGAGGATAAGTCGAAGCAATAGAACAGAGTAACAACGCCAGAGGAACAAAAAGTAAGAGAATTAGTTATAAAGGCTGAAAGAGTGCAAGAAGGTTTGAAGGACCTATCTACTCAAGAAAGAAGTATGTCCACTCAGGATTTGTTAAGAAAAGGGATATTAAATTCAAACCCTTTGAGGGCACCTCAACAGTGTGAAGCCACTGCGCTAGGAGAAAATAAGAATAAGAATGGAATGAGGATTCTAGAAACAGTTAGGAGACACCAATCATAGGGAAGAAGGCAAGGAAGCACAATAAAAAAAAAGCTAAGTTGGAAAAGCTACAAGAAGCTACTTAGACCATATCGAAGACTTCACAGACTAAAACCTCGCAGGAGGCAGGTTCACAGGATTTGAGCCTCGTTGGAATAGCAGGATCGTGCAGAATGGGACTTCACCCTGATGAAGTTATATGACCATTGGAGGTGCCCCAACCGTTAGAATGACGCTCCAGAATGGTTAGAAAATACATTTATGGGATGATGGACCTCTTTTGGACGTTGATACTATGACATAACGAACATATTTACATTGATGAAGGCATTTCTTGGCCGTTGGAAGATCTTCTACAATACCGCGCTTATTTAACTCGTCGATTGCTGCGTCGGGAACACTTTTTGCTACCCTTGATTGACTGAGCTAAAAAAATAATTATTCAAGTGTCGAGCTGTGTTATCTAAAACTAGACCTCACCATTCATTTGTCTACCCCGTCTATCCATTTCTCTACCCCGATCTGTTTGTTTAAAAACTAGAATGTCGGGGGAACCTAGTGAATTAGAGAAGTCTATCGAGGAGGTACTTAAGAAGCTAATGGATGACAGATTGATATTTGAAGGTGTCCAGGTGTCGTCGACTAGGGGACTGTAGGCTTCCCCTTCAACTGGATGTCGTTTT
Source organism: Picea mariana (assembly GCA_032191745.1). Lineage (NCBI taxonomy): Eukaryota > Viridiplantae > Streptophyta > Pinopsida > Pinales > Pinaceae > Picea > Picea mariana. The sequence goes on along the minus strand of JASDQU010587112.1, from coordinate 171,429 downwards.
AGTCATGTCAGCCCTAGAACTGAACAATGAAGTAAGAACCATGATGATCTGGCTAATGAGAAGAATATCTGGTCGATACTACCCGAGTATATCCCACCTTTGGTTGGTGCTCTTAACCATGACAAAAACCCCCAAGACTTTGAGTATGTCGTGTTCACTGCGTACATTCCGAAATGAATACACATAGTCGGGAGTCAGTTAGGACAGATCCTGCTACTGAAGAACAATGAATTCAACTTGGGAGACCAGAAGAACTACGCCATGTTGGTGCCCCACTGCTATCTCACGAAGACAATTGGAAAGAATCCTCGCCTCATCTCATAACCATGGATTAAGGAGTTGGCCTAGTCCACCATGCTGAATGTGATGAAGATCCCACATTTTGGCCGCCACCAGGAGGTTAACGCTTGCGTTAAACTCCTCCTGTCGTGATATCATGGAGGATACTTATGGCCCGACCGAAGGACTACTATGGATTCGACATTGATCCATCGGATTACAGGCTTGAGTGTGAAGGGACCTGACCCTCATTATTTTTATCCAGGGAAGGCCTCAAACCATTCCTTGGAATAACGCATCAAGGAAGCTTACGGAGAAGTCAAAAAAGGAAAGCGAGGTTACAAGGTAGCCTCTATATAGGATGGCACAATGTGCCTCTCTTGCCAACTCATAGCTGGAAAGCTCGTAAGGAAGAACTGCCCCACACAGGTCACCGGGTTCGTGGTGGACCTTGCAGGAAAATGTGTGGAGGGCATGTCGATGAACTGGGCGAACTACCTCATTAATGAGTTGGAGAAGGATTGTCACGAAGCCCAGGATTTGGGATCTGAATTCCATGACAGCTGGCTGAAAATTTTGATCGCATTTGTCACTTGGAAAATGCATGAAGGGGCCACCTTCCCAGAAATTGAACCCTCAGAGCCATTGGCCGCTCGGTTTTCAACCCTGTGGTATACCAACGACATGATGAACCAGTGGCAGTCCAATGCAGTGTTTCATGCATACTATCAATAGTTTAAGGTTTCCATCCAATCATTTCCACGCATGACACCGTGCACCCTGCACCAGTATCGACCAATAGCAGAGTTCCATGCAGATCTGAATTTCATCTACATCACTGCGCGTAGAGACGAGAATCAGGAAGAACTACAATTGTACTGCAAGCTAACAGATGAATATATGGAGCAAATTACGAAGGAGTGGTCGGAGGAATTTATTTTACTTGTCACTCATGCAGAACTCTCCGACACTAACACTATAGGAAGCCCCATAGTCACTCGATTTGAGCATGTCGGACAGTCCAGTGGGATGAAGAAGAAGAAAAAGCAAGAAGAAGTCTAGGATATAGAGAGCGATGAGGAGGAAAATTCTTCTGAAGATAATGGTTCTGGCTCGCCAGGAGGAGGAGAAGAAGAAGCAGAAGGATAGGGAGGAGGAGATGAAAGAGAAGAAGAAAAAGGAGGAGGCGAAGCTACATCTTCGGAAGATCCCCCTGTTGGGACAGTCACACCACAGAAGAGGAAGGTTTCTTCGAAGAAACCCTCAATGAGGAAGAAGACGCGCACTAATGAGCCTCAGTTGGAGCCCACTCTCACTGAGGATGACATCAATTTGGTCCGTGGAGCTATGGAGGACGCTTCTGATGACATATTCTAGAGATATGGAGAGAAGCAAGAGGAGCTGTATGGAAGGATTGAGAGGGAACTAAACTAAGTACACCAAGTTGTTCATTTGGTCGTGTAGTACCCACTGTGCCTTCCTCGTCGTAGACTACAAAATTGGGAGATGAACCAGCCCAATTGAGAAGACTCATAGATGCAACATAATCTTGGTTCCAGAGAGTCTAGGAAGAGAAGGAGAAGGCTACAGAAGTCTTGAAGCAGGAGAAATATGAAGTCCTAGCGCAATTACAAGCAGTGCGGGACAATGTGCCAACCCAGGAAAGTGAGAAAGCAGAGCTTCAGGTGAAGCTCCAGGAGGAAAAATCTCAACTACAAAGATAAAAGGAGCAACTTCTCGTAGAGCGGGCCATGGTCAAAGAAGCAACAAGTAAAGCATGTCGCTCTGAACCAGGCTTGGTACAGGAGGAAAAGGATCTGGTCAAAGTTCAAGTAGTGAAGCTCACTGAGACCCTCCAGCAACTTCAGGCTAGGATAACAGATTTGGAGGCCCAAACAGTACTGAGCACCCCGCAAGAGGTGCGTGACCAGAGGGAGGAGACTGCTAAGAACACACTAATAAGGATAAGAACCTTCACCTCAAAATGCAAACAACTAAGTGATAGAAGTTCACAGACATATGAACACCTCACTGAGGATCCAGAGCTAAGGAATATGGAAGCGCAGTTACAGGAGGCACAACATCAGGCATTTTCCATGCAGGCGCAGATGAAGCTGCTCACTGCGGTAGAAATAATGAAAAGATCTCAGGAGAAGTGCACAGTACAACAAGATATCACTGCCTTGCAAGGTAGGGTAATGGAAGTGATGCAGAAGCTACAAACTGTGCAAGATGAAGCCTGCAAGGTGTTCGAAGAGATTGATGGACATCACTCGCAATTGGATCAAGTGGTTGAAACAATATATTAGCGTCTGGAAGGGCCTGTTACATAGCAGACGATCCAGAAGCTCATTGAGCAGGAGGCTAAGGCGAAGAAGCAAGTCAAGGAAGCTCAAGTTAATCTCGAGGCCTTCAAAGCGGCATTGTATGCACTTGAGTGACTTGGGACGATTCATAGGTGAGTGTTGGGGGCCTGTTGGCCCTCAACCAAGTTTTGATGAAACCTTGGTCATATTTGGACCACTTTTGCACTACAACACATTGTTCAAAGAAGGAGTGCCCAGGTGGAGTTGATACCGCGGATATCACCCATTTTTGTGGGCTATGTGGACCCAATAAGGGTTTCTCTAGGGTTTTTGTAATGGGTTTATGAGATGTCAGCCCATGGGGTTTTCCCATGTTTAGGCCTTATTGTAAGGGTTTGTAAAAGTATAAATAAAGAAGAATGTATGGTAGAAGTAGATTTTTTGTTGGAGCTAAGTGGAAGCAGTTGAATGGATTTGTGCAAGGGATTGTATGTGTGTTAAGGCTTTGTGCTTGATAGAGAGTTGGCTCAGTGCCTTGATCTAGTTTTTGGAAGGAGGATCTGGTGCTCAGTGCGTAGATATCCTATCTGGTGCGAAGCTTGAATATGTGTCTTAGTGCATAGGAGTGAATGAATGTAAGTTTCGAGCACATAATAAAGAAGGAGAAGCAGTTGGTGGACTTAGCTCCACACCGGGGTGAACCACGTATATCTGGTGTCTTATGGTTTGCTTTGTGCAATGATTATCTCTGTTATGTTTTTCTTAGTCTTAGATTAGATATGTAGTGGATATGTATATGTTTCTTTAGTACTTTGTTTATGTTAAAATGCTAGATCTAATTCACAGTGCTAAGTGCTAAGTGTTTTAGGTGCATATTCTTTGTTGTTACTGCACTAGATATATCCTTGGGTACGTTCTGTGATGTTAATAAGGTTAATGAACTAATGTACGTAACTCCCTAAGCGCTAACAGAAAACTCTGTGAAGTTTTATTATCACAAATATTTGTCCCATCCTGGTTACAGACACCTGTGTCCTGTAACCCGCCCTGCTTCTACCTCGGGTGAGAATTCGCCTACTTCGCAAGTGTTGCCGAAAGGGCTGGTAGTCGGGATTTTGTTGGTGCGCTGCTAAGCATTGAACCCTGGGTCTTCCCCTGTGCCAACAATTCTCTATGTATGGCACATTCATCATTGTAATAAAAACATCATCGCATATACAAATTCAACAAACCAAAGATGAATATAAAGGAAAGAACCTAGAATATGGAAGAGGGACTAATTTAATGAAGATATGTCATTAAGAAGGGAATATAAAGGAATAATTCTTATTTGTAATTTTTAATGAATAAAATGATGAAAATTGTAATGATGTAGACTAATTCTAGAAACTCTAAGTGAGAGTGAGAGATGAGGAGGAATGCGAGATATTATGGATATGAGGATTTGTTGAGAGATTCATGGAGATGAGTTGATAGTTTCATGGATATATTGTGGAGGAAGTTGTGGAGATAGTTATATATATGGTTTGAAACAACCATCTAATTATGTAATAGTAGGTATGGTCACTTATTGTTATAAAAGGGACCATTTGTACATGACATAGACATATGGGAATGGTTTGATAATAGTGTCTCTCCTTTGGGGGTTTTGGGAGCATTTTCCCCAATGTCCCTTTCTTTGCATAATGTCGTGTATATGTGTGTGTGTGTGTTTTTTCGGTTGTGGCTCTAATCCCATCACTAGGGATACTGCCCTCGAGCTGGAGAAGATCTAGTGTAAAGTGTTGAGGATATGTTACTAAGGTGACAATGGTGACCATCCTAATAGTTTCCCCTTAAGTTTTACCTTATGGATTAGGGATTTTGTCATTAAGTACAATTAGAGTGGTAACATAAGTTATTAGAGTATTTGTGTCATTTTTCTTAGGAAGAGGTTATTAGAGTAATTGGGCCATTTTTTTGAGCTCTGAAAGGGGATTGCATAAATTCCAAACCCTCATATGACCCAACCACTCAAGACATGGACATTTAGACATATATAATATGAATAAATTAATTAAGGCCCCAAAACATGAATGGAATGGTTTTTTTGGGTTCAACCATTTAGCATTTGAGGAGAAACATTGACATTAACCTTGAAAAGTGAGGAATTAGAGTAAGTGATAAGAATCCTCACCAAAAAATTCAATTGTTCATTCCATAAGTTAGACAATTAAGATAAACTTACCTATACACCAATTACAATACATTCATATGGATGCTTCCTCCCAATATTAGCAAATTGAGTAATTGATTCACTTTTTGTTCATTGATGCAATGAGCAGTGGAAGGGCCTCTAAATTCGACTCTTTGTCTATAGACATAGGAATAAGCACATGTTTTGTTGTGTCTTGATATCCATTTTCCTTGTGCTAGATTCTTATTGTAAATCAAACTCTTTCCCAAGTCCTTGGAATATTATTAACTTGACCTCATGACATACCTCTATAACTAGTCATGTAGATCTCCACATTTTCTCATGAACATCCAAGAAAGGTAAGAGATGCTCCTTCTCTTGAATCATCCATGTGTGTATTCATTAAACATTGAAAACAATTAGAGAAATTACAAAAAACTATTAGAGTAACCCCAAAAGATAATAAGGGAATCCCCCCACCAACTCAATCACCACTTCATGGCTTCCTAGGATTTAGAAATGCTTAACCCATAAAGGTTCCCCTAATTTGAACCATTACAAATGTTACAAATAAACTTTGAAAATTGAGGTTTGACCAACATTTCTTTCCTAAGGTGGATCACATAAAAAGTAATTGCATATAAGCATCTTCAAGTTTTCGTATACTTATGCAACGCTAATAACACACTTGGAATAGAGATCCTAAGCTTGGTGAGTTGACCCAGTCACCCCCATACATACCCACTACTTTGGAAAACAGTAGAGAACCCAATTAACATGATGAAATCCCATCTTTCCTTGCAGGTTAGCCTAGAAAAAGTATAGCAAGAGCTTCTCTACTCAGAGATAGGCTACATGAGAGGGGACCCAACATGATGAATAATACACATGGGTAGTAGCTATAATCTCAAAGAAAATTTTGAATCTTACCACTAATGACAGGGGTCAAGTGATATGTTTATCCACTTTTTTGTCTCTTCATTGGAGAATAACATCCCACAATTCCTTGAGTGAGTCATAGAAGGAAAATGGAGTCCCTAAAAAATTAAATATCTACCTAATATGGATCAAGACCGACCTTATCAACAAACTAGTTTGGAAGGACCTCTTGGGATAGTCGAAAACACCTAGTTTTGGCTAAATGGAGCTAGGATATCCAGGCTTCATTGAAGATATATATGTGTGTTCAAGGGTGTTTTCCATTGATTCATTTCCCTCAATGATGGTTAGAAAAGGATCATCTATAAAATTCCCTTTCACTATTTGGATAACATTTGAACTAGGGAGAGAAATACCCATGATCAAACCCTAGGGGTGATAGTATAATGAAGCAGGTATCCCAAAGTTTTCATTTCCATTACATTTAGATCCCAAACTAATAGGATTCATTTACTTATTTACCATAAGATTACAACTCCCTCATATTTAGTTTAGTTAATACAAAGGCATGTCGAGGCATACACAAAATGTTCTCAATTAGCTACATAAAGAATGGGTCAAAATCGAGCACTTGCAACATAGATAGTGGCTATTCCATTAGGTCCTATGACTTCTTCTAATCTAGGTAGATGAAAATGGCCCATTCCATACCTTCCCAAATTGCAATAACATTGTCTAGAATGAAGCACCTTTGAATAAAACTTATTTGTTTAGGATGAACAATTTCAGGTAGGATATATCTAATTCTCAAAGGCAAGGCCTTAGCCAAAATCTTGTAATGTACCTTGAAAAGGGTAATTGATGGAAAAATGGTAATGAGTGCAAGGTCACCTTCCTTATGGCTGAACTTAATAAAATCTTTGTTCATAATGGCCATAGGGGATTTCTCATCAGCGATCACCACCAAGGCTTATGTCAATTGTGTGAGGATCAACTCTTGATCACAAATTATTTTTTTCTCAAGGGATACCTTATGAGGAATAATGTTAATGCATGTTTATGGGTCTAATTCACTCATGTGTTCAACATTCATTGGGATTGTAAAAGTGTACGATTGCAAGAAAAAAATGCATGCTTAATTTCCTTTCGGTTGGTGAGTGTGCCCATAGGCATATTCAAAGTATTAATCTTCTCATAAGCTTCTTTGGTAGCTAGAGTTTTGAAAATTTCTCTTTTAGGTCGACCCATAGTGTTGAGCCAATGAAGCTTGGATTCAATTTGGGCCTCTTTGGGCTTTCAAATTCAATCCACCTTCAAAAAATGGCAATGTTGTGCAACACAATTTTGGTGATAATAATCATTAGGAGTAATTTGAAGGATACATTAGGATTATTTGAACTCTTCTTTGACCACTTTATGGAGTGCTCATAGAACAACTGCTATCGTCTATAGAAACCCTTAAAGGAAGGCCATAATCTAACCTATAACATCATTTCACCATTCTATCCACACATGAGATTCTACAAGCCGAGGAAGTAAGTTTCAAATCTATAATACAACCTAAACACATGTTACAATGCTAGAGATGAGAGACAATGAATAAGTATCTAGGTATGGGTAGTTTTCTTTGGGAAAAACCTTAATAAACGAATGACATAATGGGATAGAGGTTAGAAAGAGTATCATATCTAAATAATTTAACTGGACACCCACCTTCATAGTCAAATATTTTTTTATTATTTTCAGACATCATAACCCCATTGATCTATTTCATGATTCACTTAATGCTAGTCCTAAAATTTGACCATATGAACCACAATTCTAACTAGTCTTCTATTCGATATTTGTTATTCTAAGAGGCCAATCCTAGCCTTGTGTCCATTCTAGGTCATGCACTCCCATTTAGGCATATGGACCAGGTAAACTCCTAGTTTTTCATCCTCAGGCTCAACATTATTAAAATTTCCACACATAAGCCACTCAACCTCTAGGAGAAATTCAATTAAGTAGTACCTTGGCTTGACCCTAGCCTTAACATCATTGGCTACATACATATTAGCAATTCCCAATACCATGTCGTCAAGATTGAGAAACACACACACACAAATTTTTTAGATAAGTCACATCCCTAATTGATGATGGACGAGGAAAAATTAGGTGGGATAAGAGTGCCCAACCCCCTTGCCAATATTCAAGCTTAGTGTGAAAAATATAAACACTAGGCCAAATATAGTGAGCTTAGTGTGAAAAATATAAACACTAGGCCAAATATAGTGCAAAGACAGGGTGGTGAGAGTAAATCCTATGATTTTAACTTCATGTAGACACATCACATCCAATTATGAGGCTATCAAGAAAATTCTATGAACCACAATCTTCTTGATTAGGTCTATTATATAATCAAGTATATATCATATATATTATATAAATATGTGATGAATCTAGATTGGATAAATACAAAAAGTTTCGTGTGCACTTCCTTTTTATGCATATTCCATGATGGTTCTAGTACACTCTCTAGTTGTGGTATATATATTCGTACCTTATAGGACTATGCAATTTTATTGGAAGTGATCTAGTAATTGTTAAAAAGACAAAGGTAATTTCTTGTCTGTATTAAAGACAAAGGTGATTTCTTGTCTATAAAATCATTGACATAGAGATGGTTTATCAATCCTACCATTAGGACGAAACCCTAGATTTTAACCCGCATTGCATTAAACAATGTTAAAGTAGAAACCTCTCATGTTCTGGAATGACCGAAATAAATCATAATTTTTCCTTTTCTTTACTTCATATTTTCCCCTAAAGGGTAGTCAAATCACGACCTTTTGAAATAAGCAATACAAAAAATGATGTGTCTAAAACATTAAAATTTGATATTTCGTAAATCATAGATACATTGATTTTATATTTATTGTTCGATTCAAAATTCAAAAAATGTCTTCCTTTTTTATGTTTTCAATGGAACATAAAAGTTGGTATCGTTTTTTGTCTTCATAGTTGGTATGTAGGAGTTAGCTTTCTCCAAAAAGAAATTTTAGAATCATTTAAAAGAAAAGTTTATTTGTATGGTGAAAGTAATAACAAATTTTCAATTTTGTGAGTTGGAGGGTTGGCAATTCCTTTTCCATTGATTGAAATGACTTTTTGTGTTTGTGGTTTATATTATTTTTTCACACCTCTACATAATCTCTTTTCACATAAATATATTAGCATAGGCAACTACTTGTAATGGGGATGAGGTTCAATCTTTTCTTTTTTAAATTCAGTTGGGTACATGTAATGTTTTTTTCCAAATGATCTCTAGGAGATTGACGAAATAGCCTAAGTGATTCTTGTAGGCTATAGTCAAAGAAGGTAAAAAGGGAATTAATTAATTATTTAATGTCAACGAGGAGAAAAACAATTTTTTTTAAAGTGAAATTGAATAAATTAAGAGAAAATGTGTTTTAGGTGACTTTGAGCTTATAAAGTCACTTTACTTTATTAAAATGTTAAAAAAAAAGGTGAACAATGAGCTAAAAGATAAATGAGGGCACTCTCTCTCATTATGCATTTGTTATTTTCAAAAAACAAACTTGAGAGAGCTCTTGCGGCTTTGGATCTTGGGACGAAAATCCCTAGAGAAAAATAGTGGTTTTGGTGGTGAGACCATCCACCCTAGCTGATCATAGAGAGAAGATCATTCAAATCTTTTCATTGTGCTTCATTGTGGTTGAGTTTCATCCTTTGGAGATTAAGTATTGCTTGTATTGGGAAGTGCTTTATTGTTGGTTGGGTCGAATCCTTTGCCAAGAGGATGGGTTTAGTAGTTGGGCGTTGAAGTTCTCTGGTAGAGGTCGAGTTTGGCACTATAGGGCCGAGTTTGGACAATGAGGAGGGAACATTCCTTAGTTAGGTTGTGTTAGTGGTCAGAGAAGGATGTATTCTTTGGTGGAGGGGTCACCATTATCTTGAGGAGGTTGTCTTCTCTGTGTTGGGCGTATTCTTTGTTGTTGTGCAGAAGATTTGTATTGAAGTCAAGTTTCCAACCATTTGGGGAGGTCGATTTATGGGCAACAGGGCTACACCTTTCTCATTAACAACATTTGTTGTATATGAATATTGTGCTTACCATAATGAGGCAGATCTGAGACATTGTGGCACCTTGCAAATGTAACAGGTTAGCGAGTAATAATATCATCTTAAGTTTTGGTTTTTCATGTTGTATCTTGGTTAAACTATTTGAAATGCAATGTTGCTATTATGAGTGCATGTATTATGTTATTATTTGGTATCCAAATCTTGTTAATCCCTCAAACATAACAAGAGAATCAATCATAAAACACTAAGGTATAACAACAGTAATAGTATGGTCACAAAGTGTTTGATTTAATTCCTATATCAACAAAATACTTACAGAAGTTAAGAAGGGGATTCCTATAGTAGAGTTTGTTTCACCCACAAACTGTTTGAAAAAACTCTTAACATAGTGCATTCGTTAAATTTAGCAACAGTAAAGAGAGAATTATAACAACAAACAAGCGAGGGAATATTACGATGGTATCAAATCCTCAATCCTGCCAGCCTCGGGGGTTTGTTGTTTCATGAGGTGTGGAGATGGTGAATATATTACTTACATAGGTAGAAGGAGGCAAGGGGAAGAAAACATGTTTCACTCAGAATAAGAAGAAGAATAGGGTAAACCAAAAGTAGAGGAAGAGGAAGACATGGGGGGTAAAATTGAGAGACCCGAGGAGAGTGCCATGCATATCCTAAATGATTTAGCAAGGGGGAAACAAAAATTGGTACAATTCATGACACAGTTAATTTCCAACACTCAAGCAAATCAAAACCATGGGGGTAACAATGGTGGAGGGGACTCCAATGGGCACAATGGGAACCAAAACCATGGGGGTTTGTTGGCAGCAATAATATAATTGTTATTTTTATTAAATAATCTACATAGCTGCCTACACAGGGTCATGAAATTTCATTACTCTTCATGAACAGTTTCCGAAACGACAGTTGTAAATCGTTGCTTTTACCTATCGTCTATTCATTCTTCGTTTTCATGACTGAAAGCATGAAAACTTACGACTGCAATTACCATTTTAAATTTTCATTGAAGGCAAATTGTTTATATAATTTATTATCGAGTTTTGATTCCTTGCCATGAAGATATTACCCTCTTTCTTTTTTATCCTAAGCATGCCTAAGAGATTGATAGTTTTAATGAACAAAAGACCCCCACCATTTGATTTTTTGTATGGGTTTGATCTTCGATCACATCTCTTTCAAAAAACTTTTGATTATTCAATTTTTTGACTTACCCAATGTTGTAATCAAACCATGATGCGTGCACTTATGTTTATTGTAAGTGTTTTGGTCCTAGCTTGTACTAAATGCAATGGTGGCAATATGATTTGCAGACTGCCATCATTTCTATGCATGGCCTTGGGCTTCGCAAAACCTCCTTCACATGCTTTTCAATTAAACTCCCATCTCATCGTATCATTCTTTACAACGTTCATTGTTAGGTTTGGGTTATGGCTCTGGACTGTCTCACAAACCCTCTCTATGTGCTGCATCTGATTCATTACCCTTTCATCCATTATGGCTCCTGTTGTGAGAGTTGAACCAAACAACATTCAAACTCTACTCTTATATGACGATGCCAGAGAGGGTCTTGAGAGTAATGGTTGGCTGGCATAATGAGTTAACAGGCTCTCTATTTTTTTTTAGTTTTTTGGTATCCGCTCAGACTTACCTCTTCTACCTCTATCATCTAAACCCCCAATTGTTTTGAGTCACTCTTGTTACAGTTTGGTCAACCCCGTAATTGTCTGCTAGAGACACATTTTTGTGGGAGCTATTCTAAGCTAATGGTTATGAATTAGATCAAACCCTTGAAAACCCAGAACCGAAATGAGCCCTTTTACCTTCAATGCGGGCAATTTCCCCAAAAATTGGATCATTCTAGAGATACGGCTCGTCCTTTAGAGGTCAAAATCTAAGAATTTATTTGTGGCTAAGGTGAGCGTTTTGGTCTACTTGCAAGTGTTGAAACGTTTGTTACCTATTCAGGAATGTCTTGTGACCACCTACAACAACCCTGAACCTGACCCAAAAGCTACTAAAAAGCCTCATGGGCAAGCTACACAGCATAATAACTCTTTTAAAAAACTTCAGGCTTGAATCTGTCCTCCAGGGGAAAGAAAAGCGTTTGAAAACCACAGGTCATGTGATTTTTAAAAATGTAGAGGTAGCTACAACCATCGTTAACTCCAAAGTTTCTTGATATGATTTTGGTTTTATGATTAGAGGTATGATTTGTTAGCATGATTATTGTCATTCTTAAGTTAGGATGTTTGGTTTGATTGAATAAACTATTTCTATTATTAAGATTAGCCTGTTTTATTTATTCAATAAAATGAGATTGCATTTGCTATTATAACTAGTTACAGAATCGCAAGATTCTGTAGCCAGTTAAGAAAAATTGAATTGTTTAATTTGATGATAGAAAACATATCTGAGATCTTCCTATTTCCTTTTGTTTTTAGGATAATTAAGGAGCCCATGATTTCAAAGATGATATGAGGCACTTTTGAGATCTCCCAGCCATTTCTATTATGTATTTTGAATAAACAGAATTAGACTGTTGGTAGTTTTTTGATATCTAGTCAAATCAGGGTGGTTGCATCCCCCTTTATTTTTGAAACCAATTTGATCTTATGAACAGGAAACAGTTATGTTTCCTGAAACCTATATAAACATATCATTTTGTAAACATTGGATCATCTCGGCCTGGGGCAAGAATATGGGCGTTTTATCACAGACTTGAATGGAACAGAATGCACATTACAACTTTAGCTTTTCTGTATGATGTTTTGATTCAAGTTATGTTTATGTCGATTTGATAATAGATGGTGATTGCTTTCGTCATCATGATTTATTGCAAGTTGATATGATTCATTTTTATATGTTGTCCATATTTTATGTTTCAGATACAATATATACACAGTGATCATCTATCCAATTTAAATTAGGAGATTTATCTCTAATTTCTGTTGAATGTTTACATGCAAGTTCTAACAGGAAGATTTATTTCGTCGTAGTTACTTGCAAATCATAAGATCACTGTAACTGTGTCCATTTTATGTTCTGTTACCAAAACTCAATCTCCAGCGCATTGTTTCACTTTTGTTTGGAACAACCTTAAGATCCGTTGCAGGTTTACTTCGCAGATAAAGTGGCTAGATATTCTCTATCGAATAGACATTGGATGCGTTAATAGGTTAGTTTGTCATTTTATTTTGTTTGCTAGTTTATTTTAGAATATATATATATATATA